>CAXKVR010000034.1:600000-897157 GCA_964058845.1 Carex sylvatica
AGAGTGCGTTTTGATGTAACTAAAAAAATAGCAAGAAAATCACTAACTTGAGGTTAACGTTATTCTATTGTTGAGACAAAATTGAAAGCACATGATGTAAATCGCGAAGTCTCAGATAGAAATTTAAATTCTCTGCATTGATTATGTATTCTCTGCATTGATTATGTCAAGCGAATCTTGCATCATTAGTTGCTTCGTCTTCAATTCTCTTTGAATTATAACAATGTAAATCACGAGGTCTTGGAGAGAAATTTAGATTCTCTGCAGTGATTATGTCAAGCGGATCTTGCCTCGTTAGTTGCTTCGCCTCCAATTCTCTTGGGATCATAACAATGTAAATCACGAGGTCTTGGAGAGAAATTTAGATTCTCTGCGGTGATTATGTCAAGCGGATCTTGCCTTGTTAGTTGCTTCGCCTCCAATTTTCTTTGAATTCAAACAAAAGTATAATAAAAATTCAATTCATTTTAATAAAAAAAAATTCAAATGGAATGATTTGAAATTAAATTTTAATAATCAGAATGGTTAAATAAAATGGGATAATTTTATGTATACCCCTCGAAAACTTCAAAATTACGTACTTTTTTCTCTAAACTTTAAATTTATATATTTCTTCTTTTAAACTTTAAAAACTTACAAATTTATTCATTGTATTGTCTTTTATATTAAAATTTATTTATATTTATAAAATATCTATTCTATCTTTTATTAAAAACATATAACACCATCAGACTCAAATTTTATTTCGAAGGATTCCTCTACCGTTCGATCTGCTTTAAGATCTATGCGCATTAGATCAACATAAATTTTGAAGCAAACATGCACATATATTAAAACAACATGTATAAATCTTAATGCAATGCACGCGGATCGGACGGTAGAAGAATCCTTCATATTCAAATTTGATTCCAACAGCCATTTTATATATTTAATAAAGGATACAATGTATAGTTTATAAATTTAAAATGAGTTTTAATACAAAAGACATGAAAATAGATAAATTTGTGAAGTCGGAGAGAAAATAAGTAATTTGAAAGTTTAGAAGAAGAAATACTTAATTTTCAAGTTTTGAGGGGTATACGTGAAATTTCCCCTAAACTGAGAAGAAATAAATAAAAGAGAAAATTGGTTATTTGCCACTCCAAAACTTTCAAATTTTAAAAGTATCATCCCAAAATTTAAAATTGTAAAAATGTCACTCCAAACTTCATTAATTTATAATTTTGTCACTCCAAATATTTATTGATTAAAATACTCTCCCATCATCAAACTCCTCTTCTTTCATTCCGGTTCCCACCTCTTTTTTTTTTAATCGGAAACCATGTATTTGGATGATTTGAATTGCAAATCACTCGACTTCACTTGTGCCCGAAATTTTTTTATTTTTTATTTTGGGCTAAAAGCCTGTAGGCATCTCATTAACACTTGTGCTTGAACAACGTATTGTTAGCTTGTGAATTGTGAATTAGTGAGTCAACAAATGTGAAAACTGTGGTGGATAGAGAAATTGGGATTTATTTTAGATAAACAGTAAATAACCTTTATTGATTATCCAAAATTAGTGAGTTTTTCACGTCATATTTTGGTTTATTCGATTCAAAATCTGAAACTTTAGGCCAGTTGATTATTTTCAGAAATAGCAGGTGACATAATTTTTCTGTTTCAAGCTAGATCTTAGTTTTAATCAAATAATTCTCTGTTTTATTTCACAAATTAAGAAGACTTCAAACTGCATATTTTTGAACAATTTTGAAAATGTTCCACGAATCATCTCCATTTCTTTGCATTGAAAATGTTCACTTTGCATTTCATTCAACCAATTCCACAAAGACTAAATTAATTGTGAGGTGGAAACCAGGTGGGAATCAACGATTGCAGATGGAATCAGACTAAATTTCTTGGTAACAATGAATCAGATTAAAATTTCTTGGATTTTGTCAACCACGCACAAAATTTTACAGTTAGAAGAGGTGAGAACTTTGGTGATGGAAGAATATTTTAGTTAATAAATATTTGAAGTAATAAAATTATAAATTAATGATGTTTTGAGTAATATTTTTATTATTTTAAATTTTGAGATGATATTTTTATAATTTAAAGATAATTAATTTTTCTAAATAAAAAGGTCATAATTTTTATGAAAAATTACGGTACATGCCATTGAAAATACAGCTTCCCATTCGCATCAATTTCTTCCCGTCTCTCTGTCTCTCCCTCTTCCACTCCAGTCTCTACTATTCCCCAGCTCCGACGCCCAGTTCAGATCTCCCTCTCCACTGCTCTCCGTCCCAACGCTCATTCCAGACCTTCACCCCTCTTCACTGCTCTCCTGTCCGTCCAGATCTTTCTCCCTCGCCACGGCTCCCCCGTCACAGCACCCAGTTCAAGGCATTTCTTTATCGGAGAAGAGAAGAGTAAAAGCGACTTTTCACGCTGACAAACCGAATTCTAGCCAAAATACCATCATTTTTCCCGTGATTTCATCGCATGATTTGGGGCTCCTGAAATCCCGTCGAATGTTTCTGTTCTCGTTTCTCTCCGCGTTCCTATCAGTTTATTGAGAAAGAATTCTGATTCAGTTTCTCGTTTGAGCGTGAGAAGGTCATTCCGATCAGAAGATTCAAATTAGCGTGAAAAGGGGATCTTCCTATTTTGTCGTCAAGTATTCTTTTATAAGTGGCGAGTGCTAATTTAGAGGCCATGGCGTTTATGAAGTCTAGGAGGAACGGATCGATTAGCGAGGACGACGTCTCTCTGATTCTTCAAAGGTATAGTCGATGCACTAACTGCTACCCTTTAGTGTAGATTTTCATCTTGGTTGCATTATTGTATTGTGGATTGAAGTTAGGGTTTAGGGTTTTTGGAAGAGAAACATATGGGTTGGTGTTTATCTTTGATCATTTGAGATCGTCGGCTCTGTTTCTTCTGAATTTCTTCATACTTTTTTGTTCTTGATTTCGAGTGGCTAAGCATTGTATGGATTATATTACTGTACAGCAAATAGATTTTTGTTTTTTAGCTCATTGCTATCTATCAGGAAAGATATATTGAAAGGTTTAGTTGGATGAAGTTCAATTAAATCCCAGATAAAAAGTTTATTGGTAGCAGGTATCACCAACGCTTTATCAGCACGAGGAACTGGAATCCCTTTATATTTTGCCCTCAACAGGTACCCAGCAACAGCAGTGGTGGCACTCTTGCAGGAAGTATCACAAGTTGCGTCTTGTGCACCAAAAATTGACTGGAAGAAACTTGTCAAAAGAACCGCAACAGGAATTACATGTGCTCGGGAGTATCAGATGCTATGGCGACACCTGGCATATCGGGACAAGCTACTTGGAAAAATAGAAGAAAATGCAGAACCCTTGGTTTGTTCCTTGATTTCTAGTCTCTTTGACTTATGACAGAGATAATTTTTTTACTTGACCATTCAATCTGATCCATTGTTAGTAATTTATTAAAATCAACAAATTCTTCTGAAATAACGGTAGGATGATGACAGTGATTTGGAATTTGAAGTAGAAGCTGTACCAAAACCTAGTGAGGAAGGCTTATCGGAGGCCAAAACTTGTGTCAAGGTATATATTTTCCTCAGTAGCTCATGATTTATATAAAATTCTTCCATTTTATCATTATAATTTGTTACATTGAAATCATGATTGAAATAATTTTATTTTTATTTTTTTATCTTAATGATTTACCAGATTATATTGAATCCAACTGGCGCAGACCCTTCTTCAACCCACAACAACACCACAGCCAATGAGAACCCGCCACGTGTCCCATTTGACAAACAACAGCCAGCACGCACCTTGCGTGGCACCTACAACAATTTTCAATCCACAGATCAAAAACCAAACCAACAATCTATAATGAGGTCTTCTGTAGATGCTACTGATATAGCTGGCTCAGCTCCACCTAAGAAGAAAAGAAAACAATGGAGCAAAGAAGAGGATGCTGACCTAACAGCATTGGTTCAAAAATATGGTGAAAAGTGGGAGATTCTGAAAGATAATTTCAAATATGATAGAACACCACATCAGCTTTCTACTGTATGTCCTTCCACACATAAACTTTCTTTTCTTTAAGTAGTAGGCATAGCCTACTAATTTTCATTTAAAGAAAGTACAAAAAAAAAAAAAAACAGAGATTTCACTATTTAATTATAAATTTTGGGGTTCTTGTTATGGATTGAAGATTTCTGTTTTTGGATGTCAGAGATGGGTCTCGATTAAAAAGCGGCAGGGTCAAACTGGCCAGGGTACTGTGGCAAAACCAACTCCGTCAGAGGATATGAGGAAGATGAATGAGACGGTTTTAGATCAAATAGAACGACGCATTAACCCACTATTTGGTTTGTTTATAAACATTGTTTCGTTTGGTTTCTTGTTTTCTGGTTTGGGTGTGTGAAAACTATTGTCCGGCTTAGAACGGTGCAGTAACCCACTATTTTCTTACCGTACCTGTTGTTAATGGCTTTTCTATTGGTGATAATAGGTTGGCTGGGGTTGGGTTGAGGTCAGGTTTCCATAATTTTATTATTTTCGATAGACAACCAGATCTGACCTGCATTGTACTGAACCTTAGGAAAGTTTAAGTTCGTGTTTAATCCATAATTTAAATTTGCATAAAACAAATTATACCTTAGATGGTCTAGGTTGTTGGCTCCATGCTGGGGTGGCATGGGCTCAGTTCCCACCTTAAATTTCGGTTTTCTCCTCTGTAGGTATATGTGGTTCCAGTAGTCAAACACTAACCAATTGGGTCATGATGTGTTAACCCAAATCTGACCCGACCTGACCTGTAGAAGGTAACAAAGTTCAGAGCTGCACCTGGAACCACATCGGGTTGGGTCGGCAACTGTCAGGGGTAGGTATAATTTATTGGACTATTACCAATTCATTATAGGGAGAATTTCATGTATACCCCTCAAAAACTTCAAAATTACGTATCTCCTCTAAACTTTGTAATATCATATTTATCCTTCTAAATTTCAAAAACTCGCAAATTTATCCAATCAATAGCCTTTTTGATTAAAACCCATTTTAAATTTATAAAGTACCCATTTTACGCTTTATTAAAAATATAAAAAGATGCAGTTTGTTAAAAAGAAATGTTTAGTCTTCTAATTGGCTGGTTGTGTGGACAAATGACTCATTTCCTTGTGATGCATACACAAGCATATACCTAAATGGCAATGTTAGAGAAATGAACAATTGGCCCTCAAAAACCGACAGTTAGAAAGGGTAAATTGAGAACATTATAAATTTAAATGAGATTTAAAAGAAAGGCAATAAATTGGGTAAATTTGTAAGTTTCTTAAATTTAGAAGGATAAATATGATATAATGAATTTTAAAGGGTAAATTATGTAATTTCAAAGTTTTGAGGGGTATACGCGTTGTTCTCCCTTAGTTATAACCAAAACAGGTAATTTTGGTCTAATAAGAAACCCAAAGGAATACTAATTGGCAAACAAGAAGTTAAAATAACTTGACGTCCTCTCTAATATATTACAGGAGCCAACAATGTCCGCATAACTGCTCAGAACAATAATGGCAGTGTACCATCCAGCACGGTTTCCGATGCAAGACCCACTTCCACTCTTATTAATCCCTCTTCCAATCCAAACCAAACCCTCAAATCTCTTCCAGCTGTCATCCCCAAACCTGCTAAACCGGCCCCGAAGAAACAAGCAATGGTGGGCCCTCTACCTCAACCCCAACCTCAATCTCAGCCCCAACTCATAGGTTCAGTGGGCCCCTCGGCCCGGCTCATTTCAACACCCAGCCCTAATTCAATTCAGGCGGCAGCCTTTGCAGCTGGTGGACGCATTGCAACTCCTTCCACTGCCCGATCCCTGCTAGAGGCTGCCAAATCAAAAAATGTCGTTCACATAAGATCTAGTGTTACTCTCTCTAACAAACCCATTGCACATACCACCATAAATCTGTCAATACGACCCTCTAGTTTGAGTGTACAGACTTTGAACCCAAATCAAAATTTAAATTCGAGCCCAGGAAGTGGCGTGGCCCAAGTTTTGACTCACCCAAAGAAGGTTAAAAGCGTTGCTGCCAATGGTGATGAGGTCGAAATGGAGATAACAGAGGCAGATGGCAAGAAGGATGTCTCAAAATTAAATGGAGACAATAAAACAACAATAAATAAGGAGAATTTGAAAGGTGAGGAGAAGAATGATGTGACTGGTCTGATTGGTGTTGAAAAAACGAATGGAGGGGTTATTTCAAGTAATGTAAAAGCAGTAGTACTTGAGATAAATAAAAAAGAGAACCAGAGTGTGGTTCAGACAGAGAGCAAGGATAAAACTGGTTTGTAGGGTTTATGCTTTGATTAGATTGTTTATATTAATAGGAAAAATGTATTGGATTTTGTACCTTTGTTACCCAGAAAATTTTATTCATGGTAAATAAAAAAAAAAAATGGAAAACAGGAAAGGTATTGAGGAATTCTGAAAAATGGGAAAACATATATTCGGTAGGGGTGTCCAACCTGGACTGCCATTCCAGACAGAGGTCTTGGCTGAAAAAAAAGGTGGACGCCATTCCAAGTGGAGGCTAAGTGAAAATAAATTAAAATGTGAGGATGCCTTGTCGAGGTATAAGGGGCAAATAGTGGCTACATTACAGCTTCTTCTCTTGGCCATTTATCACCTGAATGAAATTAATTGCTAAGGTTATGTAGTTCTGGTATGTAGTGTTAAGTGTCTCTCATATTTACTGCCATGATCAAATTCACTCTATTGTTCTCTTTTGTGTTATCTCTTGCCATAAAACTCAAAATCATTTTGGGTACGCAGTCCATCGTAACTCACCTGTGTTAATCAATGTCCAATTAAAATTTGCATCTGCTCACATATAACTCAAATAAATACTAGATTCATAGAATACTTGATATGGCGCTATGCCTCTCTTCTCTTGTAGTTTCTTCGTGCCAACAAGCAATCTAACTGAGAAAAACAGTAAGTCTAAGGCTCCGAAGGAACAACAAACAACAAAACAAAAAAAGTAGCTACACAAGCAAGAAAACTAGTTTACTAAATCGTTTATGTAAAGCTGAGGCTCCCCAACTCAGGGAGGTGGTGAATGAAGATCGCCCTCGTTACACTCAGGCTGCCTGGATTTTTAAAACTTTTTTTTGCTGGCTTTGGACGGGACTAAATTTACCGTACGTCTTTAACTTTTTTTTTTTTCCGCTTAGCTCGGTACCGTTCAGTTTTTTTTCTTAACTTAATTAGTGGTGTTTTTGTTAATTACCAGAGGTCTGTTAGCTGGACGGAACAATCATTCTCGTTCTTCCTATATATCGAATTTCCGCCAAAACAATCCCGTTTCACGTTATTTTTTATTTTCGATTAATAAAAATTCGGTAACTCAAAGGGTTGGATCATAGATTTTTTTTTCAGATCGAGTAGAGAAACGAGTTAGATACCTCCTAATCCTTTTGTTTTTTTATTTTCTGATTTTAACTTGCCTAGTTGCCTCCAGTTGAAATGGTGTCCTTACTATTTTTTTTTCGGCGAATCTGGAATGGCGTCCAGACTAGACGTCATATCATATCTGATGGATGCCTTCATATTTTTTAAAATTCCTGGAAACTTTTCACATTTTTTTATTTACCATGAATAAAAAATACGGTTTGTTACCAGATCCAATAGTTCAAGTTCCCTCCAAGTGCTTCATTACGTGTAGAAGAAAATTGGGCTGAAGTGCTGAACCGATTTTAGCTCAAATATGAGTTTCCGAGGCGAACTGACTATTGGACCGAACCGAATTAAACAGGGCTGAGGAGAATTGGGCTTTTCCTTCGAAACCTAGCCGAATCCGAGTTGGGCTTTTAATGTGTTTTCTTTAATGAGCTAAAGTCCGCTCATTAGCAGCCCTTCCGCCTAAATCCAGAAATTTTGTATCAAGGTTTGAGCAGTAGAGTATGTACGTTGTGCTCCAGGCGCACGCAACTTAATTTCACGCCGTCCCGGCGTTGCCTAGCTTCGCCTCCAATTCCCTCTGTGCTTTCCATCTCCAAAATCCAATTGTAGCAGAACATTCAAATTAGTCGAAAAGTTAAAATGCAACCACGGATATAAAGGGGATCTTTCTATTTTGTCATTAAGTTTTCTTTTATTAGTGGCGAGTGCTAATTTCGAAGCCATGGCGTTTATGAAGTCTAGGAGGAAGGGATCGATTAGCGAGGACGATGTCTCTCTGATTCTTCAAAGGTACAGTCGATGCACTAATTGCTACCCGTTAGTGTAGATTTTCATCTTGGTTACATTATTGAATTGTGGATTCGAGCTAGGGTTTAGGGTTTTTGGAGAAGAAACATATGGTTTGGTTCTCTTTGATCATTTGAGATGGTCGGTTCTGATTCTTCTGAATTTCCCTATAACTTTTTTGTCCTTGATTTTGAGGGGCTAAGCATTGTATGGGTTATATTACTGTACAACAAAGAGAATTTTGTTTTTAGCTCTTTGCTATCTATTAGGAAATATATATTGAAAGGGGAAATTTTAGTTTGACAAAGTTCAATTAAGTCCCAGCTAAAAGTTTATTGATAGCAGTTATCACCAAAGCTTTATCAGCACGAAGCACCAGAATCCCTTTATATTTTTTCCCTTAACAGGTACCCAGCAACAACAGTGGTGACACTCTTGCAGGAAGTATCACAAGTTGCATCTTGCGCACCAAAAATTGACTGGAAGAAACTTGCGATAAGAACCGCAACAGGAATTACATGTGCTCGGGAGTATCAGATGCTATGGCGACACCTGGCATATCGGGACAAACTACTTGAAAAAATTGAAGAAAATGCAGAACCCTTGGTTTGTTCCTTGATTTCTGGCATCTTTGATTTATGACACAGACAAATTCCTTTACCTGACCATTCAATCTGATCCATTGTTAGCAATTTATTAAAATCTACAAATTCTTCTCAAATGACGGTAGGATGATGACAGTGATTTGGAATTTGAAGTAGAAGCTGTACCTAAACCTAATGAGGAAGGCTTATCAGAGGCTAAAGCTTGTGTCAAGGTATATATTTTCCCCCAGTAGCTCATGATTTATATAAATTCTTCCATTTTATTATTATAATTTGTTGCATTGAAATGACTTCTTTTTAATCTTAATGAATTACCAGATTATATTGAATCCAACATGTGCAGACCCTTCTTCAAACCACAACAGCACCACAACCAATGAGAACACGCCACGTGTCCCATTTGACAAACAACAGCCTGCACGCACCTCACGTGGCACCTACAACAATTTTCAATCCACAGATCAAAAACCAAACCAACAATCTATAATGGGATCTTCTGTAGATGCTAGTGATATAGCTGGCTCAGCTCCACCTAAGAAGAAAAGAAAACAATGGAGCAAAGAAGAGGATGCCGACCTTACAGCATTGGTTCAAAAATATGGTGAAAAGTGGGAGATTCTGAAAGATAATTTCAAATATGATAGAACACCACATCAGCTTTCTACTGTATGTCCTTCCACACCTAGACTTTCTTTTCTTTAAATAGCAGGCAAAAAGCCTACTAATTTTCATTTAAAGAAAGTAAAAAAAAAAGAAGAAGAAATTTTCACTTTTTAATTATAAATTTTGGGGTTGCTTCTTGTTATGGATTGAAGATTTCTGTTTTTGGATGTCAGAGATGGGTCTCGATTAAAAAGCGGCAGGGTCAAACTGGCCAGGGTACTGTGGCGAAATCACCCGTGACAGTGGTAATGGAGACAAATAAGGCGTTATTAGATGCAGTAGGAGCCTTCTCGGGTCCTTTCCTATCTGGTTTGTTTATTAACACTATGTTTAGTTTGATTTCTTGTTTTGTTGTTTGGGTGTGTGAAAACTATGGTCTGGCTTAGAACTATGTTTAGTTTGATTTCCTTACTGAACCTGCTGTTAATGGCTGTTGTATTGGTGCCAATAGGTTGGCTGGGGTTGGGTTGAGGACCCTGCATTGTACTGGACCTTATGAAAGTTTAAGTTTCATGCTTAACCCTTTATTAAAAATAGAAAAAAGGTGCAGTTTGTTTAAGAGAAATGTTTTAGTCTTCTGATTGGCTGGTTGTGAGGGCAAATGACTCATTTCCTTAATTGTGATGCATACAAAAGCATATACCTAAATGACAAAGTTAGAGCAATTAACAATTGTCCCTCAATAACTGACCAATTAGAAGACTGAACATTTTTCACTACATATTTTTATTTTTAATAAAGGGTAAACTGAGAACTTTATAAATTTAAAATGAGATTTAATAGAAAATAACAATAGATTGGGTAAATTGTTAGTTTTTGAAATTTAAAAGGGTAAATATGAATATTATGAATTTTAAAGGGGAAATTACGTAATTTCAAAGTTTTTGAGGGGTATACGTGAAATTCCCCCTTAGTTATAACCAAAACAGGTAACTTTGCTCTAATAAGAATCCCAAAGGAATACTGATTGGCAAACAAGGAGTTAAAATTACTTGACCTCCTCTCTAATATATTACAGGATCCAACAATGTTCGCTTAACTGCTCAGAACAATACTGGCAGCGTACTATCCAGCACGGTTTCCGATGCAAGACCCACTTCCACTCTTATTAATCCCTCTTCCAATCCAAACCAAACCCTCAAATTTCTTCCAGCTGTCATCCCAAAATCCGCTAAACCGGCCCCAAAGAAACAAGCAACGATGGGCCCTCTACTACCTCAAGCCCAACCCCAACCTCAATCTCAGCCCCAACTCATAGGTTCAGTGGGCCCCTCGGCCCGGCCCATTTCATCAGCCAGCCCCAATTCAATTCAGGCGGCAGCCTTTGCAGCCGGCGGACGCATTGCCACCCCTTCCACTGCCCGATCCCTGCTAGAGGCTGCCAAATCAAAAAATGTTGTTCACATAAGATCTAGTGTTTCTCTCTCTAACAAACCCATTGCACATACCACCATAAATCTGTCAATACGACCCTCCAGTTTGACTGTACAAACTTTGAACCCAAATCAAAATTTAAATTCAAGCCCAGGAAGTGGCGTGGCCCAAGTTTTGACTCACCCAAAGAAGGTGAAAAGCGTTGCTGCCAATGGTGATGAGGTTGAAATGGAGGTAACGGAGGCAGATGGCAAGAAGGATGCCTCAAAATTAAATGGAGACAATAAAACAACAATAAATAAGGAGAATTTGACAGGTGACGAGAAGAATGATGTGACTGGATGTCTGATTGGTGTTGAAAAAATAAATGGAGGGGTTGTTTTAAGTAATGTAAAAGCAGTACCTGAGATAAATAAAAAAGAGAACCAGACTCTGGTTCAGACAGAGAGCAAGGAGAAAACCGGTTTGTAGGGATTATTGTTCAATTAGATTGTTTACATTTATTATAGAAAAGATGTATTGGTATGGTTTAGAACTTTTTTTTTTATATTTATCTGTCTTGATATGATGATGTGTTACTAAGTGTTAATTTTTTACTTAGTGTAAAGCTTGTATCCTTCTTGTTCTTGTTTAGGTTGATTTTTCTGTGTGCAAAGAGGGAATAATTCCATTTCTAAGAGAAAGAATACCATTTTGGATAATTTTTTCTCATCTTGTTATTAATATTATTTCTTTCTTTTGGTTGTTCCCGAAGAATAGAAGAAGAAAAAAATCACCACTTCAGATCACTGGAGCATATCTTGTTACAGAACCACTGTTTTATCTGAGTAGATAAATATATGGTGGATTATTCTATTGCGTTCTATCATGCTTCAGCAATGAGCAATTGATACAAGAGGAGGGTTCAAATGCCTTCATTTTTTGTGCTTTTATCATGTCTCTATTTTTTAATTTTTTAATAATTCAAAATTTAAATCTTAAAATTCAAAATAAAACCGTTGAATATGAACTATATCATTTTATCAATGCACGTGTAAAAAATTATGGCATTTTAACTTTGTTTTGGTTGTCATCTTGAACTTGTAAAAATGTATACTAATGTGGATAATTTCTAGACGTTGATTTTTTAACTTATTGATTCACATAAAAACAAAATCAAAATGTGATAATTTTTTATGGACACAGAGAGAAAATAACATAGATCACATCTAACGGTTTTATTTTGATGTTTAAATTTTAAACTTTGAGTTATTTAAGTTTTTAAAAATGAAAGTATGATAGAGGCACAAAAAATGGAGGCATTTGAACCCTCCTCTTGATACAATGTTGTTCTTATCCACAAGATTTTTATGGTTATTGTCGATGATGATGATGATGATGATATTAAAATGTTCTCCTTCATCCTTTTTTTCCAGGAAGTCCCGCTTTCAAGTTCTTTTTCTAGCTTCCATAATGACGGCTCTTCTTCTGAGATGTGATCGTCTCAATCCAGTTGATTCGGTTTCTGGTTTAGTTTGATTCAGTGCCTGCATATTTTTCAGAGCAATAACTGTCCTAATTCAGCTGATTCAGTTTATGATCCGATTTGATTCAGTGTCTTCTCGTATGCACTTTTCTATAAGTGGAAGATTCTTCATGCACAAGGTTGTCGTCTGCTAGAAGGAACAAGACAAATATGCACACAGATGTAACAATCATTAGGTTTCTATCATTACAAGCAAGGATGATCAAATTTGTGTCTACATGATACACATAACTCTGTGTGTTTGAATTTGTTTATAGCTGAATGCTTTTAAATACACTCGTTGTCTTATATAATGTGAGATAATTTGTAACTATTTGAATCAATGCAATTACATTCCACCAAAAAAAAAAAAAAAAATACATTGTCGGTTTGCCATTGTGAAAGATGATATAAAGCAAGAAACACCAGCATCAAAACCAAACCATATAATGCAATCTTTTGTTTAACCAAATGTATTTTGGATCAAATTTGTAGAACCCTACAATTCTACGCCAACCCCTAGTTTGTACCCCAAGCAAAGGGCCCCGTTTCGACTCCTGACCAAAACAAAATTTGAAATGGAGACTGTGGGCAGTTGTGATATCAATATTGGGAATATCTAAAAAAATTCAGGGGTATTATTATTAAAGAACAAAAAGATGGATGATAAGATGAAGTGGTAATGAAGAAATAAAATTTGGTCTGCTCTCCGTAGGATGAAATGCATGCGTTATACTCGTAAGATATTTCCAGCAGATCCTATCACAATATTTTCTTCGGAGATACACTTCTTGTAGAAACTATCCAATAATTTTCACAGAATTGATCATTAGACCATTCACTACTAGAATCTGAGTTTTTTTGTATGGGTAAAAATATTTGTTGCATAAGTAGTGTCAATGCAACAAATATTAGCATTTTTGACACAACAAAACTTGTTGCATGGGTAGTCCCATGCAACAAATTTGATGGCTACCCATACAATTGTATCTTATTTACTCATGCAACAAATATTTGATGACCCGTGACCCACCAACAAAGATAGAAAGTATATTTTAATGAATGTTCATGCAACAACTCATCTTATACTCATGCAACAAGTCTCACAAATTTAGACTAAACAATTGCATGGTAACCCATGCAACAATGATTTAAGAACTATTTTTTGCATGGACTTACCCATGCAACTGTTTAGTCTAGATTCTGGAGACTTGTTGCATGGGTAACTCATGCAACAAGTTTGGAAGATTATTTGAGAACTATTTGTTACATGAGTTTCAATGCAATAAGTTTTAACGATTTTTTAGAACTATTTGTTGCATAAGACTACCCATGCAACAAATATGAAATTTTGGACAGTGACTTTTTTTGTATATATTTGATCTCTCCCTTCAAATTGAATATATTTTTGTAAATTACAACAATAAACATTACAGCAGTATATTAATTTGTTCACATTCTACTTAATATTATTCAAATTTAGAAGAAAATTTGATCTCTCCTTTCAAATTGAATATATTTGATAAATCACATCAATAAGAATTAGAGCAGTATATTAAAAAGTAAATGAGATACACAAATAATTCGAAAACTTAAATTGTAGAATCTTGAAATTTTGGTCTTAAAAATAAATATTAGAAAGTTATTGAGATACACACTACTATAATAAGCATTAGAAAGTAATGCCAGAAAGTATATTAGGGGATATTCATTTAATTAATTTACAAAAGACTGCCTCTAATTTACAAAAAAATACCGTTAATTAATTTATGGTTCTTCCTCAGCCACATCAATGATCCCAATGTGGCTAGCAACAATGTCATGACCTTGTTCACAGTAAAAACATACACAGATCAGAACAACTAAATCAATTAAGTTCACAAATTGCACAATGTATTTTGCCATAATTACAAATAACACCTTATATTTATCATATTTTCAACTGACAATTAACCAATATTCAGAATTATATGCAAATAACAAATATTTAAATGGAAACAAAGAGGTGGTTGCTTTGGAAACACTGGACAAGTGGACATCATTGACTCCATGATCTCGTATGTTTTTTTTTTTTTTTGCATCAAACATGCCAGTAGGCTAATTCCATCAATCAGAATGAAAACTGTTACATCTTAAAATGCTTGAAGACACAAGTAAAAAACCAGTACCAGTTCGAACTACTACACAAAACCAGTATGCTTGAAAGCCCCCTGTACCAGTATCGTACCTGCTGCCCTATCTACCCAAACTGTACAAGTGCAATTTGAAACTTATCAAACTGTATACTTGAAGGGCCTCTAGAATAGATAGTGGTGTCTTACCCAAAGAGAGGATGAGCAGAGTTGGGCCGAGTGAGTGTCTTATCAAACCAAATCAAATCATAAAAATTAGGGACAACAAGACTAAACCAAAGCATGCGAAAGATATTCATAAGATAGGATACAGAAATAAAAATGATGAAACACATCTTCAAATAATGAGTAAAGATAAAATGATCCCACAAAAAATCATATATCAACTGAGCCAATCACCTACAGATATCCAGAAAATCAGTTTTTCCTTTAAATTGATGCTAACATCACCCAAACTCTAATTCGTTCACATTTACTATATAAAAAACATAACTAGCAAAGATGTATTAAATGTTAAAACAATAATTTTATTTAATTATTTAAAATTATGTTTCCAAGTGCTAAGGCATGATAAATGCTGCCCCAAGCCTGATATTGGGCGTCTTATGTTAAGGATATTACACTGAGCAAACAAATTTCAAATTTTAGATGTTTGTGGAGAAGACAGATGCAGAAGCTACCAAAAAGATGTGAGAATATGAATACCATCATAAAACAGATAAAAGAACTGCAAATTATTCAAACAAAGATATGTGGCTTGGTCTCAATTCTTATGCCCACACTGAAGCAGCAAGTTTACAGAATTAACACAAGGATCTAAATAAAAATAAATAAAAGATGAAACAAAACACATGCAAATGAAATAAAATTTAAATATAGAAATAATTTTGATTCACAAAAAGTATTGTCAAAAAGTGAAAAAAAAAACAATAAAAAGTATTGCTAAAACTTGGGTCTGGACCCGTTTGGCTGAGGATGTTGATGCCCAAAAGGGGTCGATACGAGCCCGATCAAGCACAAATCAGGGGCATTTCATAGTCAGGTCAAAAAGGGTCGATGTCCACATGCCATCACAAGGCAACACAGAAAATAATCAAAGAAAAATAGAGATCGTCAATTTATTGAAAAAGGAAATACCAATTGTATTTCAAACCATAGCATGATGTCATCCCCAACTACCTTCAAGTTTTATACAAAGAGAGAATTATCAAATTTGCAAACCTGTTAGAAACTACTCCTTAAAGTGGTCCAGTTTTGTAGTTTATTGATTTCAATTTGGATTTGGCTCAATAAGATACCAAATACAAAAGTATAATTACGTCAAATTAACACATTGTTCTCTGATTAATCTCTATGCATATCTAACCAAATTAGATTGCCTAATGATTGATTTTTTTTGTTCCTTTTATATACTTTAATATATGCTAAATTATGACATTTTGACATAGGTTGAGCCCTAACTAATGCTTGTACTGAAAAAACAAACATTAGGTATGTTTATTAGAGGTGTAATGTGCGAACATATGTTTAATTTTGTCATAATCTTTTATCATTTGGTTACTGCCTGAAAGGGAATTGAGTTGTGTATTTTGTTGGATAGGACACTGTGAGAAAAGGAATTGAGCTGTAGTTATGAATCTAGCAACACCTAAAGAGCTTAGAGAGGTTCAAATGCAAGCAACTTTCTTTTTTCAGCAGCTTTGTCAATCGAGGTTTTTTTCATTTGTATTTGATTTTGTAAAAGAATCTTACTATGACTTTTTAATTTGGAGGCATTGCTTTCTGTACATTTTGGTTTCAGTGTATACATTTCTCAAGAGTTATAACTTTATTATTTTTGTTGAATATTTTCTTTTTACAACACACAGACGTTGCAAATGTTCATATCATGTAGAGGGATACCTACTTTGGTTAACTTACTTGAACCTGACTATGTCAAGTACATGTTTGCTTTGAGCCTATCTATTTTATATGCTCCTTTAGTCTCTCTATTTCAGCTATTTTGTTAATTTTCATAATTTTGTTTTCAAACTTATCATGGTGCTTTAAACACTCCCAAGTGTTTAGAAAGTTCACTTTTTCAGAGAACATACAACTTATTTAATGACAATTTTGGGTACATAGTATAGTACTAGAGAACACCCAAGACTGGTACAAAAAACTATCACATATGCCAGTACCATCTTCCTGGTACCAACATTTCAAAAATAAGCTGTGTATGTGTGTGTTTGGAGTTTGGGGGGTTAAGCCTGGGATATTCTGAAAATCATGTCGGAAATTATAAATAATGACAAGCATAAATCCTTTCTTATATACTCTAGCTGTAATTTTGCAACTATCTTTCTCTTAATCAGGGAAATGGTCCATTTGGCGATAGATGGGATATGACAAGTGTTCAAGCTTCAGCAGAGCAATCTTAGAAAGGATTGTAGATTCCAGTACTTAATTTTGTGTCTTGAACACTTGTAGCAAGTCAAGCAACAAAGGCAAGCAATCTGTTTTTGCATTTTCATTTCTTGCAAATTTGTTCATATTTTGAAAAATTACAATCAAACCAATTTGTAGTTTTTCATACTTCTATTATCTTACATGTACCATATGCTCCTCTAGAAATGGATATATTACATGTTTATAAATATAGAACTACAGTACTACACATATTCCCCTTCCCTGTTTGCACTTGTTGTGGTATCCCCTATGTTTTAGTAATACAGAGTATGTGAAACAAAGAGCAGAGGTCCTCAATTGTAAGAAATATGTCTATATTTTTAATCTATTTTATTGTACTTTCGTGCATTTCTAACCAGGAATTACTGTACAGACATCGACAAAAGAGAAAACTTGGAAAATTCAGTTTGGAAACAGCAACGAAGAGCCTCCAAAGGCAAGAGTTTTTCTACTTATATGTTGTTTTTTTTCCCTTTGTGCTTTTCAACAACTTTGCAATTGTCAATTGTGAGATGTTTTGGAATATAGATTGTGAGGTCTTTTGCATAGATTAGCATACATACATTTGGTATTTGTTGGAAAAATAGTATTTATATAACTATGCCGTGAAAGCATGTCAAGTCAGCAGATCAGTATCAAACTCATTTAGAATCATCTATGAACAAAACAATGCAGCTATTTTATTGTTCTACTTAATTTTAAATGTTGCAGAAAGTGCCTCTTATGAAAGTAAAATTGGAAGAGAGAGAAAATGTTACTCAACATTCAGTATACTACTTTAGCTCAGTTTTATTGATACTGTATGCTTCAACCTTTTCCTTTATAATGAACTTCACAACTTTTTGTTATTTTGTTATTTTCAGATTCACCATCTCAGGAGTGTGCCCTTTATACCCTTTTGGTGGGTCATGTGAGGTTGTATTTGATGCGACATTGATTATTTTCACATATGGTTATGTAGGGAAACCTTAGCAGATTTACTTTCTTGGTAACAATGTACTTAGATAATTGTATAGATGGATTGTTGTTATTAGGAGTTAAGCAAACTTTTGTGTTATATATTGTTGTTGTAATACTTTTCGGCATTTTGATACAATGTATGATAATTATAATTTGTTGATTAATACTTATTACATGCTTTCGATCTATATTTTAATGTGTTTATGTCAATATAGTTCAATGAGAATTAGGAAATGTAAAAGAGTATCGGGTTGGTACAGGGATGACTATAGAATAAGGCCACATTGAAATGATAGCATATAATATTATTTTCATGGGTAATTTTTGCAAATAACCTGGTGGAGCTCACATTTTTTACCCATGCAACTAACTGTGTGGGACCTACACACTTTACCCATGCAACTACTCACTTCTCTATCGTTACAAATACTTCATGGAATCCACACACTTTACCCATACAACTACTAACTCCTCTATTGTTGCAAATATTTTCTGCATCAGATTTGTTGCATGAGAATCCTGTTGCAACAAGTATTCCAGAAGTTATTACATGGGTAGCTCATACAACAAGTTAAAAATTGAGTAATTGCAATGGTAGTTTTTGCATGGGTAAACCGATGCAATAAGTCAAATTTTATCTATGCTAAAAATTAGAATTCTAGTAGTAATTCCGCATGGACTAACCGTGCAATCCATCTGATCTTATTACGTGCAATCGAATTTGGCAGATAGATAAGCTCTCTTTTCAAAAAAGGTTTGGCAGTAGTAATTCCGCATGGACTAACCGGAACTCCATAATCTATAATTGTATAGGAAATAACTTGTAAACAGATAAAAACCCTTTCAAGCAGCCATTTTGTGCCATGTTAGAAGATACCCAGATCCATTATATAGTGTACCAAAGAAATCAAGCACATGTAAAAATACAAAAAAGTTTAAATAGTACTATATATGCTGTCATATAGAGTGGAAGTGGACCCTAATCTTTTTGTTGGTGATCATAAGGTGGAGAATTTATGATTGCATATGCAAATCTGATAATTAATGAAGCAACACATTTGTCAAACACATGGGACAAATTTCATGTCACATATAAGATATTAATAAACAGTTTAAGAAATAGGAATCATGTAATAGTAATACCATGCTCCATGCATGTCCCAATTTCATGATCCGTATTTTTCTTAAAAAATAGAGAATATATATATATATACACACACACTTGTTATCTGTTTGGTAAATTCCTTCGACTAAAGTTTGCCTCGTCAGATATTTTTATATTTCTATATTAAATCAATATTAATTTTTTATGTTATGTATAATATTGTAAATTGTAGAGAGAGAAACAACATCATACTATCGTGAATTGATACTTTTTATCGTCCGATTTTGTCATTTTTGATATGTCTTAAATCCTCTCTCACGACTTCACATTCTCTGTAAAACTTTTTTTCTTTTTCTTTTTTAGAAAAAAAAGACATGTCTCAAATCCTGACACAATGTTTCTTGCACAACCAGAGAACTACAATTCCTCACTTATTGCATGTGTTCTTGATAGTCAATACACTTTGGTTCAGATTTGAGCTGAACTAACTTCATAAATATTTCAACTCGTTGTCTCTCTAAAATAAAATGAAACATTTATTATTATTAAATGAGTGAGGCAACACGTATTTGATATATTAATTATTTTGAAAGTCTAAATAATTGATCTGAACCGTTCAATATAATTTTCATATAAAACTATATTTGTAGATCAAAATTTTTATATATTTTTTTACAAACTACTATTTTTTTTTTATGCTTTTGAATAGTCTACAATCGTAAATCAAGTAATATTTTACTAATCTAAAAAAACAGTAAAATAATTTTTAAAAAATATATAAATTGATTTGCATGTACATATTCACGTAGTAATAATGTTAAACAATTTAGATTTTGAAAACACATATATTGATCCATAATATAAACCAATTCATGCTATACATAATACTGTTGCTTCACTCCTATTAAATTCATAAATTAGTTAAATTTTATATTCTTTCCGATAAATTACAAAAATAAAAAATCTCATAGTGGGGAAGATAAAATATTAGAGTTCACCTTGAACTTTTAACATCATGAGATATTGTATTCTACAAGGAAGATAAAATATCTACTTTAATAGACAATATCATTACTCTTCTATTCGAAGGAAGCAAATGATCCCTTTGAGCTCAATACATATCCCTCTAATTCCGATAACTCCTCATATACTCACCATCACTGTGTACATGGTCAATTATGATGCTGACACATTTTTATACAGATTTTTTTTTTTTTTTCTAGATTTACGCATTCAAATTATAAAGAGTGAGGATATGCATATTACATATGGTCCGGGGATTAATTATATTTTGTTTTCAAATTTAGATAGTTGATTCGAATTGCTTAACATGATATTCATATGAAAATATATTTAGAGATCAAATTATATATTTTTTATTTTTTAACCATTTATTTAGATATGTAAATATTACTACTTTCGAGTAATCCTAATTTTTAAATCAAGTGTTTTCATATATTTAAAATGGTATAAAAATTCTAAAAGATGTAAATTTGATCTCTGAGTAGATTTATATATATATATATATATATATATATATGAATCTGCTAGCATGCTATGCGTAGCATAGAGGGTCACCGTACAACGGCTCAATATTCAACTTTTAAAAATTCTAACGGTCGATCCAAACCGATCATCTTGTTCTCCATATTAATATGTGTTTGGAGACCAAATTTTACATTTTTTGGAATTTTTTTACCATTTTTTTAGATTTATTGAAAATCACAGTTTTTTTATGGTCCAGATTTACTGAAAACAACGATTTTCAATAAATCTAAAAAAATAGTAAAACAAATTTCAAAAAATATAAAATTTGGTCTCCAAACACATATTAATATGGAGAACAAGATGAATGGTTCGGATCGACCGTTAGGATTTTGAAAAGTCAAATATTAAGCCGTTGCACGGAGGCCCTCTATGCTACGCATAGCATGCTAGCATATTTTTATATATATATATCATATTAAGTAGTTTTGATCCACTATTTTAATTTTATAAACAATGATATAGAACCATAGCAAGGATTGTTGTATAATATACATGCATATCACTCTAGCCTCAGTCAATTATAAATAACTCAACCATATTCATAATAACATTAATCACACAACATATATATTACAACACATATATAACAACAATTTTAAGTTTTTAACAAATAATTAAAGTTTCCAACCAGCACAAGATATTCAACATCAAAGATCACATCCATATCTAGGCTCTTCTTCCTCTTGCCCTACTTCAACACAATATAAGTCCATAAATAAATGATCATAATTAAAATCTAAAGGAGAAATTGACACTACTTATGAACAATAATATTTGAATCATATGGTATTTCAAATAGTAAAGGATAACATGTACATGTAATGTACTCGACTTCTAGCCATCTAACATCAAAAGATAAAATTGTACCACCACTGTGGTAGCACAGTTGGAAGTGGTACAACCCTTCATTCAGAAAGGCATAGAATCGAACCATGCAGTTTGCAGGTAATTAGAGAGTGAGTTGTGAGGTGAGTGTGTAGTCTAAGGGCAGTGATAAAAAAAAAAGAAAAAAAAAAAAAAAAGAGAAAAGGAAAAATAAAATAAAATTGTGATACCATTTCCTACCATTTTAGTAATACAAACATCATACGATATTTTCATTTTAGTAATACAAACATCATACGATATTTTCTCTTTACACACTCCTTGCCAAAAGAAAGAACTTGAAGATATCCGTCTCCCATATCTAGATTTCATTATATATCTTTCCACAATCCATTAATATTTGGATCATAATATCTTCAAGAGATCCTGCTTAACCCCTAATCCAAACAATGTCATCTGGACCAAAAGTGCCTTAGAAGAATTAGATTCAAATTAAACTACTTGCTTAATTCCATCAATATTAAATGGAATTTATAAAGTCAAATTTCATAATTTCTGTTTGCTGTTCACTACTAATTCCGGCCCCATACGTGGTATGAAACTATTATGTCAGAAGTGTCTCGAATATTTATAAATAATTTGTTTAACACAAGTGGATCGTAGACAGTAACACCATTAATTTCTAAAAAAAGAATATATAGTTTTTTTTTCTACCATTAGTTGTTGCATAAAAGTACTTTGCATTTCAATCTCCCTCTGTAATTATTTCTAACGAGCTGATCTTTTGTTGTCAATATATACCTCTCCTCTGTAGGGGTGGCAAAAAAAAGCTCGTGGCTCACTTAGACTCGGTGTGAAAACAAGCAACCACGAACCTCTTTTTTTAAACTCGAACTATTATGTTGACTCACCTGTTTTGAATTAAACGAACAAATCGCAAGTTAAATCTGACTTGATTCAGCTCAGCCTCTTTATATATACATCATGTCTAAATCTCTCAAACTACATGAATTAATTATGACTTATATAACTCATCTAACGCCCTTTTTTTTTTTTTCTCTCCTAAAAAAGTTCTTTCTTTTTAAAACTAACATCTTGAGTTCTTGACCGGTTATTTTTATTTTTACCCAAAAAAAAAAATTTAATATAAATAACCATATTTTAGAAATTTTTTTAAAAATGTCCAAACTGTCACAGATATTGGCGGTCCAGAATTTTAATTTTCAACCGCTCGAGAAATATGCGGTCTGAAATTAAAATTCTTAACCGCTCGGGATATGGACAGTCCGGGTTTTTTTTTTTCTTATAAAAAGGAGAAGTTTTCGGCAGCAATATTCACAGGAGAGAAATAGAAGGAGAGAGAGGAGGAGAAGGAGAAGGAGAAAGAGAAAGAGAAGGAGAAGGAGAGAAGGAGAAGGAGAAGGAGAAGGAGAAGAAAAGAAGAGAAGGAGCTGCTACAGGTATGTACTGTTCATATACGTCTTTACTATTCACTATTTAAATACTGTTCATGTACGTATTGACTATTTCATTCCGATCTCAACTTTGCACACCTGGTTTTCATAGCAAATTATCTCAAAAAATCGTAAAAATTGACCGACATGCAGTCTTGACATCCCCGAACGGTTAAGTTTCATGCCAAAATTTCGAACAGATCGTGAGATATAAGCGCTCAAAAATAGTCCGAACTAATGACTGTTTCATTCCGATTCCAATTTTGTACATCTGGTTTCCATAGCAAATAACTCCAAAAATCGTGAAAATTGATCGACATGCAGTCTTGACATCCTTGAACGGGACTGTGAAGTTTTATGCCAAAACTCCGAACAGATCGTGAGATATAAGCGCTCAAAAATAGTCCGAACTAATGACTGTTTCATTCCGATCCCAATTTTGCACATCTGGTTTTCATAGCAAATAATCTCCAAAAATTATAAAAATTGACTAACATGCAGTCTTGATATCTCCGAATGGGACTGAGAAGTTTCATGCCAAAACTCTGAACAGATCGTTAGATATAAGTGCTCAAAAAAAGCCCGAAGTAATAAATGTTTCATTATGATCTCAAATTTGCATATCTGGTTTCCATAGAAAATCATCTCTAAAAATCATGAAAATTGATTGACATGCAGTCTTGACATCTCCAAATGGGACTGTCAAGTTTCATGCCAAAACTCTGAACAGATCGTGAGATATAAGCGTTCAAAAATAGTCCGAACTAATAACTGTTTCATTCCGATTTCAACTTTGCACATCTGGTTTCCATAGCAAATTATCTCCAAAAATCATGAAAATTGACCGACATGCAGTCTTGATATTTCCGAACGGGACTGTGAAGTTTCATGCCAAAATTCTGAACAGATCGTGAGATATAAGTGTTCAAAAATAGTCCGAACTGATCGTGTTTTTTTGTTTAGTGTTCTTTTGTTGTTATTTTTTTAGTTTTTTTGTTCTTAATTATTTAGTATTTTTCTGTTGTATAAATACTACCATAAAACATAGCTCAACCCAAAACTAAAACTAAAACATAATAAAACATAAATCATAATAAACTAACAAGCGTACATAAAACACTATAAAAAAATATAAAAAATATAAAACTATAAAAAACTCTTTATCAACGATACTGCGAAGGGGAAAATCGGTCAGCTGGTCTAGCCCTGTTCTCTCTGCTGAAAACTCGATGCCAGTTATTCCATTGTACTTCTCCTTCCTGCGCCACGCGAGCTGGTGTGATCTCTACCTCAGGTTCAGCCTCTCTGCTCATCGTGAGTGCTGTACCCCATGGATCCTCGGCGGCGTGGGTAGCTGGCGGTGGCGGGAGGGTATGAAACAAGGATAAGTCAGGTTGAGTTCCGCTACCAGAAGCCTCCTAATCGTGAGCCCTCTCTGGATACGACTAACGCAGTGGCGGAGAGGCGGCTGTATCCTGCTAATCACCGCCAACTAGATTTGCAAGGCTTAAAGATAAGTTCTCATCATGCATAGGGTGGATCTCCGGAGATTTCCGCGTAGACTGGATCTCCGGAGATCCAGTCTGATGCTCAGGCGGTATGTAGGCAGGATCCTGCAAGGATACCAATAATTCAATAAATTTTAACTAACTTACTTTACTGAATGAGGAAATTTTAACTAACTTGACATAAAATAAAGAATGCCATACCTGGGGAAGACACAGACGTCCATACTCATAAAAATAGGCGTGTCAACTGGACATGCCCAGAACCCAACGATGGTAGTCCCACTCTGGCTGGTCTGCGGGCTTCAGTCACGTGAAATCTCGGCCTTCCACCCATTATCACATATATCTCGCTCTGCTCCCAACAGGTCTGTGAGCCTGCCATTAATCGTGTCCTCATCAGTGAGGTCAGATATGCCACCGACGGAAACACCCTAGATGGGCAAACCCCAAATGGCACTCACGTCCTGGAGAGTCACTGTCATCTCTCCAAATGGTAAGTGGAAGTGTGCGTCTCGGGGCGCTATCGCTCCACTAGTTCCTGGATGAGGGATGCATTAGTGGCCTTGCTATCTGTCTCCAAAATATCGACCAAATAGTATAACCCCAGATTTCGTAGATACGGGTTCATTAGAGAGTAGTACTGCAGGCCATAAAGCTGATTCTTGCTTTCTAGAGGCTCCTTACTCTGCGCTGGAAAAACAAACAAACATAAAAACTTGAAAATACGAGAACTCAAAAAATTTAAACTTAAAAAAGGAAAGAAAAAAAGTAATCAAGTACCTCTCGGAATGCCAGTGAGACTCGATGCTCATTGTGAGGTATCCATAATAATGGACTGAAATACTCCGTGCTGCCCACGGGAATGGGCTCCTCAATAGGGTTGGGTGGTGGTGGTCTCCTATCCCCTAGCCATCCTACGTTTGAAAAAAAATTAGACATGCTACAATTGGCTAAAATATGCTAATTACGGTCAAAATATGCTAAAATAAGCTAATTGCGGTAAAAATATATAAAGTTATGCTAATATGAAAAAAAAAGTTATTCAGGCAAAATATGGTAAAGAAATCAACAATGTACTCAACTTGACTTGAAATACGCTAATTGCGATAATAATATGCTAAAATACTCTAATTAGGTAAAAATATATTATTCGTGTCAAATATGCTAAAATAACCAAAACTATACTAAAATATGATAAAATACGCTAATTGCGGTAAAAATATGATAAATTACGCTAATATGAAAAAAAAAAGTTATTCGGGTAAATAAAACCAGCGAAAATATACTAAAATATGCTAAAATAAACTAATTGCGGTAAAAATATGCTAAATTATGTTAATATGAAAAAAATATGTTATTCAGGTAAAATATACTAAAATATGCTAATTACGGTAAAATATACTAAAATACGCTAATTATGGTAAAAATATACTCAAATTTGCTAAAATACGCTAATTGCGGTAAAAATATGCTAAAATATGCTAATTACGATCAAAATTTTGGACTAAAAATTTCAAAATAAAATTAAAACTAACTTTGGTACCTCAATTATCACTAATTACAACTAATTTGGTACCTAGATTAACACTAATTACCACTAAATTCGGTACTTTAATTAATTAACCCTAATTACAACTAATTAACACTAATTACAGTCAAATTTTGGACTAAATAATCCAAAATAAAATTAAAACTAACTTTAGTACCATAATTAATTAACTCTAATTATAACTAATTAGCACTAACTCATCTAACTAAAAAAAATAACACTAATTTTGGTACCTTACTAACTTAATTGGACTAATCTACAACTATTTTTATACTACAAACGAAATTTCAAAAAAATATAGGGACTTATTTATAAATTGAGAGAAGAGAGAAGAAGAGAGGAGAAAAGAGAGGATAAATTTGGGTAGAGAGGAGAGAGAGATTTTGAAAAAATGAATGGTGAGGAGAGAGAAAAAAACTGTGGGGGTGAATATATAGGCGAATTCGGGCCCGGACCGCCTATATCTTAGGCGGTTAGGAATTTTAATTCCGAATTGCCTATTTTTTGGGCGGTTGGAAATTAAAATTTCGGACCACCAATATCTGAGGCGATTTGAGTATTTTTAAATTTTTCATAAAACCTGATTATTCTTAATAATTTTTTTTTGAGTATTTTTAAAAATGTCAGCTTCTTAACGCTTAATCCATTAATCGTAATGAAATATTTTACATCTACTTTTTTTTTCACACAATTTTAATGTCCATTAATCGTAATGAAATATTTTACATCTACTTTTTTTTTCACACAATTTTAATGTCCATTAATCGTAATGAAATATTTTACATCTACTTTTTTTTTCACACAATTTTAATGTCCGTAAGACTGAAATTTGATCTAACCGTTTAATCATGAATATATATCTCTCCTCCTTAATAAGGAGCTTAATGTCTAGATCCTACAAGGGTCCTAATTTACTGTGTTTTTTTTTAAATGATACTTAGCCGTTGAATTTTCAAATCGCACATAGATGAATTTTTTAAATTATGTACTTCAACACTTAAGCATGCACTGATCACGTCGCATATGATCCCAGCTCCCGTAGACCGTGCGCCGCACTCGTAGACCGTGCCTCTGAACCACACATTGCGCCTGTGGACCTCACCTGTGTATCGCGCACCCTTTTTTTCTGCTGAAGGCGGGATTCGAACCCAGTTGGGTTCTGTTGGTGCCAAAATTCTTACCACTACACTAGAGTTCACATGTGTTATCTTGTAGATAAATATAATATTTAACTATTTTTCTCTACAAATTTGATTTAAATTATAATTATATAAAGCCTGTGGATCGCGCACCCTTTTTTTTTTTTCTGTTGAAGGCGGGATTCGAACCCAGTTGAGTTCTGTTGGTGCCATAATTCTTACCACTACACTAGAGTTTACATATGTTATCTTGTAGATAAATATAATATTTAACTATTTTTCTCTACAAATTTGATTTAAATTATAATTATATAAATATCATATTAAAATAATAAATATATATATATATTAATAGCCGTATCGTATCCTTCATTTTTGAAAATTGCTGTATCGCTGTATCCGTATTGTATCAGTATTATTATTACTTTGAGATTTGTGCAGCACGTATTTGAACGGTTGATTTTTAAAAAGATTACGCAAATAATGAAATAATGAAATGTTAGTTTTCTTTATTTTATAATATTTTATAATAAAATAATCTGTTTCCTTTGCAATGGACGAGTACGATACCGGTTCAGCTCACAACCCTGACCCCTATATTCTATCTGTACGATGCTAGTATTTTTTTAAATACGGGGTAGTAAAAGAAAACAATTTGGTAATCTAGAAATACTGCAAAATCGAATTAAGGAGCAAAGAGGGAAATCATGTGAGCCTCCATTTCATTTCTAAAGTCGGCAATGCGGCAAACATCGTATATCTGTTGTTGCGATCCCATGAGCATGGATCTCCGGTTTTGGTAAGAACCGAGGTATTAAATTGTGGCGGTCACATTCCTGATTAGTGATTACTGCGGTTTGATTTTCTAGGTGTGCTGCTCCAGGAGCAGCGACTTGTTTATATGTGAAACTGGAAACTAGATGACTACTCTTACATAGATGCCCTCCTCTTATTTCAAAATAGAGCTTTCCCACTGAAATTCTTTTCATATGTACTTTTTAGAGTAGAACTAGGGTGTTCTTAAGCTCACCAAAGTGTTTGGTGAACTTAACTCTAAAATTCATCAAATCGATTTCAAATGATGAATCCGAACCGTTGAAATCCGTCTACCTTATGAGTGATGAATCTACATGTGAAAATTTTAAACGTTCGAATTAATTTAGTATAAAGTCAAGTGGTCAAAAAACGTTCAAAAAATAAATGCACTAAAGTTAATTTATTAACTTTCTAATTTTGACCGATTGACTTTATACTAAACTAATTCGAATGTTTAAAAATTTCACATGTAGACGCATCACACGTAAGATAGACGGGTTTCAACAGTTCGGATTCATCATTTGAAATCGATTTGATGAGTTTTGAAGTTAAGCTTACCAAATACTTTAGTGAGCTTAAGAACACCTTAGTTCTACTCGTACTTTTTAATTTGGATAAAATATCACTCCATCCTCTCAACTTTTTAAGACTTGCAATAGAAAATAATTTTACACTTAATATTTTAATAATCACTTCCAAATGTAATCAATAAATAACTATAATTAACATATCATATTGTTGTTTCACAAAAATTTGGGAGTTCCCTCGGAACAAAATAAGACTGTTCAAATTCCAGCAACAAACAATGAAGATGATAATTAACTAGTCCAAAAACTCAATGCATGATAGTTGATTTTAACTGTAAATTTCACACTAACACTATTTGCTTTTGGATATTCAGTACTTCAAATACTTTGATGTTATAATATATAAAATATATGTTTTTCTATTTAACGATAAAAATTATACTTATTCTCGAAGAAGCTTTTACAACAACTTTACAACACATAACTGTCTGCAACATACTTTCACAATTAATTTTATACGTCGTTGAATTTCACAATTTCACAACATAATTTTGTAACAAAATAATGGTTTTGATTTTTAACTTTTATTTTTTTTCGCAACAAAATAGAGAGTAAGTAAATTAAATATCTAGCACTCTTTAAAAAAAAATCAATACTGAACAGAAATAAGGTATTGTACTTATTTCTCTTTACAAAGTCAATGGTAAATAATACTAATTAAATTACAAGCTGACGGCTAATTATCACAAATTAAAAGTTTGTAGTAGCAATTATTAGAATTAGATATATGACATTTGTTTTTGTCACGAGGAAAAAAATTGTGAGAATGCGGAAATATTTTTATTATATGTTTAAACTTTTAGATCTAAAATTACTACTACACATATGGATAATAAAATTTCAAAAGAAACATCTTTTTAGATAGGTCAAAAGTGTTAAAACTTAAAATGCATTCATTAATTAAATTTATATAAGTCTAAAATTTTATTCTGAAAAGTAAATTTTGAAATGCTTCCGTGATCAGTGTACTAAACAATTTGCAGTGCTATAACATGTCTTCATAGATCTTTCAAAGTTCAACTTTTAGTGTTACAAAACAAAATTATGTTGGCGTAGTTTAAAGTTTGATTTTGATGAAAGATTTCGTATTGCAATTAATCTGTAAAATTTATCATTTTAACGAACACTAAGAGGGGAATTCTTTTTCTTTCAGAAAATATTTTAAAAATATATATAATGACTAGTGGTTATATATGAACAATAAGAGGGAAACAGTTTTATTTTTCAGAAATATATGAAGAACCATTCAAATTTGGAGTTCTGATCGCTATATTCCAACTTCTCATATTAAATCAAATCATACATTATAAATTGACATAAATTTGGAAGTTGCCACGCTTTTTATTAATCATCTCTATAAATTTCGAGAAGATCTGAATTCTTCAACTGATTTAAATTTTGACAACCTCATCCCTCATAAAATACTCACTATCTAATTCTTTCAAGTTCCAAGGGTAAAATTGTAAAATATTTTATTTATTATTAAGAAATAGATGGAATCAAATCCCATGGGACCCACACGACTACACTTCTTTTTATTTATAAAAGGAGAACACTCTTCGTGGTCTACTTCGTCAAAGCTTCAAGTCTACGTATTCTCCTCCTCCTCCGTCTCGCCTCCTCGCTACTCCCTACACCTCCTTGCATCTTTCCCTGTTGCCCCCTCCCAAAACCTCAAATTACCCTCTGGTCTCTTATAATTTCATCGATTTAGAACTAAAGTGGTACACATGGAGAAGTACGAGCTATTGAAGGACATCGGCTCAGGCAACTTCGGTGTTGCGAGGCTAATGCGCAACAAGGAGACCAAAGAGCTCGTTGCGATGAAGTATATTCCCAGGGGCCAGAAGGTAATTAATTTTCTTCAAATTTTCCCATATATTTCCTTTCATTTTTATTATTTGCATGCATCTGATTTTATTGATAATCTCTCTCTCTCACACACTCTCTCGGCGCAGATAGATGAAAACGTGGCAAGAGAGATCACAAATCACCGTTCATTAAGGCATCCAAATATAATCCGCTTTAAAGAGGTTGCTACTTATAATTTCAATTTGTACCATTACCATACAATTATCACTTTGAAAGTTTAAACTTTTAAAAGCATAATTATTCGTTGTTTATTTTATTTTATTTTAATTCTAGGTCGTGCTAACACCGACACATCTAGCAATTGCAATGGAGTATGCGGCCGGTGGTGAACTTTTCGATCGAATATGCACCGCTGGACGATTTAGCGAAGACGAGGTTTTCATAAATTTTTATTTATTTTATATTTATATATATTTTTTTTCTGAATTACAGTATTTTATGAAAATTTATTGTTTCTATCCAGTCTAGGTATTTCTTTCAGCAGTTGATTTGTGGTGTCAGCTACTGCCATTTCATGGTAAGTAAGACTGAAATTAATTAAAGAGTAAAACAACAAATGTGTTGATATAAAAAATTGATTACGCAAATATAATAAGTACCTGGGTTTCTCAGAAAATTTGCCACAGAGATTTAAAGCTTGAGAACACGCTGTTGGACGGAAGCCCAGCGCCACACCTCAAGATATGCGACTTCGGCTACTCAAAGGTTAGTAATTTTTCCAATTATAACCTCATAATGTCGTCTGAAATTATTTAAATAGATAATGCGTATCAAATGGTGCATGCTGATGCACCTTGCTTGATTGTTTTTTTTTTTTCTCTCATCTTTTTTGTAATAGTCGTCGCTTCTACACTCCAAGCCGAAATCAACGGTGGGTACGCCCGCATATATCGCGCCGGAGGTACTATCTCGACGCGAGTACGATGGCAAGGTTGGTTTCGTAATTTTACCATGCTCCTCTAATCTCCTTTGCAGTTTTTAGTTTCTTTCTCACTTCGCGTGCGTGTTCGGATCTGTTTGTGGGGTCCGATTGAATTGATTTCCGGGCCCGTTAAGTTTTGTATCGTTGGGCTTTGGCTGTTCACACGTGTGGTGCTCTTAAGTTTTTGCACCAAGAGCACGTCGAAGTTGGAGAGGTTTCAGGTTGGTGGGTTCCACATATAGATGGCGTAATGCTGTAATGCTGTAGTACACTGTACACCTGGATTGCCACGTCATCCGATGGTCAGAAATTGAGGCCCTTTTGACCTGGGATTTTTGTTGGTGCCTGGTGGCAAATGAAAAAAGAGGAGGGTTGAAATGACTTTATTTTGTGTTTTTATTCTGTTTTTATTTTTTAAAACTTTAAAATTTAAAAGTCAAAATAAAACAGTTAGATTTCTATATTATTTTTTTTATACGCTCATAAAAAAAATGACATTTCAATTTATTTTTAGCTGTCATCAAGAATTTGTAAAAAATGTACTAATTAGGATAATTTTTAGATGTTAATTTTTTAACTTATTAATTCACATAAAAATAAAATTAAAATGTGATAATTTTTTTATGAGCATATAGAGAAAATAATATAGATCACATCTAACGGTTTTATTTTGACTTTTAAATTTTAAATTTTGAGTTATTAAAGTTTTATAAAATGGAGGCATAGTGGAGACACAAAAAAAATGGAGGCATTTGAACCCTCCTCATGAAAAAATGTATACTTAAAATGAAAAAGAAAAATCTATTGATAGGTTTTCTACAGACAGTTTTTTTTTTCTTTTTCCCCTCTTGAAGTTAGTCCGATTTAGACCCAAAAAATTCCAGCAATTGATTCAGTTCGCCCCCTTTAAACTTTTTTTTTGGGTTTAACCAATGCGTAAGACTATTGCATTTGCATATGATTAAGTTGAATTTTAATTTGGTTCAATAATTAGGTCCGATGAATATTTTGTAATTTCCAATTGGTCGCATGTGCATGCTGACTTGTCTTGTGCAAAGAAGGGGATATTGTTAAAGGCCATATTGAATTGTATACTGAAATTCCATGGGCTTATTTATTAATCCGATAAAAACTAGGAGCAATGTACAATGTTAAGGGGATGATTGAAGTCAGAAAAATAAAAATAAAAAGAAAATGAAGAAAAATGTTTGACAACGTAATTGGACCAAGTGCAATAAATTTAGCAAAATATGATTTTTCTCTGATTTTTTATGCAAGGGTAGTGTCTGTTATCTTTAGAAAGGGTTCACATCTATTGAAATGATTTTATTTTCTGGCTAATTTTGAAAATATGATATGCCACAGCCCACAAGTATAATATATAACCAAAAACTCCCGGATTATTCTTCTCTGTTTTCTTTTTTTGTAAGAACATAGTAGGGAAAATCTCATCAATTTACGTAAGTAAAGATCATTTGAACAAAAAAGTTATATAAAAATGCAATATATATATTTGATGATAATGCCTAGACTATGAGGTTGGCTACTATGCTTATATAAGCATATCCCCACATATGCTTATAACTCATTTTTGTACTTCCAATGTCCAAATGGTCGATCGGAACCGTTCATCTTGTTCTCCATATTAATATGTGCTTGGAAACTAAATTTTACATTTTTCTGAATTTTTTTACTATTTATTAAGCCACTTTGAAAATCGCTGATCCAACGGTGGCTGCACAAAACAGTAAAATCAGCAGCCACCGTTGGATTAATAATTTTCAAGTGGCTTAATAAATAGTAAAAAAATTCAGAAAAATGTAAAATTTAGTTTCCAAACACATATTAATATGGAGAACAAGATGAACGGTTCAGATCGACCATTTGGACATTGGAAGTACAAAAATGAGTTATAAGCATATGTGGGGATATGCTTATATAAGCATAGTAGCCAACCTCCCTAGACTATTTACTAAATCATACTACCTTCATTTTTTTTCCTCTTGTTTGCATGTTGTACACAAGAAAATCTTTAACACCCTAATTCAAAATATATATTTTTTGTTTTGTTTTTATATAGATATGTAGATGCAGTGTAAAATGCTGTGTGCAGATCTAAAAATTAGATTTGAAGTAATTGAAAGCTGTTGGTACCTTCATACCACTTGTTCCCAAAAAAATTAAGTTTCTGTTTTGCTTTACATAGAATAATCCAAATTTATAAAATTTCAACTAATAAAACAAGTGTTTGGGAGATAAATTGAAGGGCTGAATTTTCCAAAGCACAAATGATTGTGGGGGTAGAAATTGAGTCGTGGGGAACTTGAAGGTTAGCTGTGTTTCCATTTGAAGTGTCATTTTCAAACTGTCTTTATCAAATATGAAATTTTCATTCTTCTGGAATGCATGAATCTACCTTGTATTTTCTATTTGTCTGCGTTAATTAGCACACATTGATTGTCGCAAAATCATGATAAGGTGATAATGTGTGAATATTTCCATTAAAAGCTTGTGTTATCTAGTAGCATCCTTATCATGTGTGTCATTTCAGGTTTTTATTGCACCTGGTTTATTAGCCTACCGTTTTCCAGGAAATTCACTAGTTTGTGTATATATTTCGTTAATATGGTGCATTTATTCAAAGAAAAAGAACTGTTTGTTTGTCCTTTTGCCAGTAGGTGATCAATGTTCAGCATCTTAGCTAGTTACTGTTGAGTTGATAGTTACTTATTCCTAAAGTGCACTATAATTTTTTCTTTCCTTGTTACTTTATTTGTGACCTCATGCATGATATGTTTGTCGTACATAAATAGATGGCAGATGTGTGGTCATGTGGTGTAACCCTTTACGTGATGCTTGTTGGAGCATACCCATTTGAGGATCCAGATGACCCGAGGAATTTCAGGAAAACAATCGGGGTATGTACGTTATACATCTGACATTATTATTCTTTTTCTTTTCACTCTTTTTGTTATGTTGATCGGGTATGATTTCATAATTGTCCTATAATTTCCAAATCTTATTGCATGTGTATATATTTCATTTACAGAGGATAATGTCAGTTCAGTACGCAATTCCTGAGTATGTCCACATTTCACAAGATTGCCGGCAACTCCTTAGTCAAATATTTGTTTCAAAACCCGCAAAGGTACTGCATGATTTAATTGAACCTTTATTCATCAATAATTCCTCGATGATCCTGTTGTACAATGGTTTGGAGTTATTTATTTCCTCCATTTGACAGAGAATAACAATAAGAGAAATACGAAATCATCCTTGGTTTCTGAAGAACCTTCCAAGAGAACTGACTGAGCCGGTACAAGTAGTGTACTACAAGCAAGACATTGGGGCGCCAACCTACTCACTTCAAAGTGTAGAAGAAATCATGAAGATCATCGAGGAAGCAAAAGAGGCGCTGCATTTGTCAACCCGTTTATCAGGATTTGGGTTCATTGAAGAAGGGGAAGAGGAGGAAAATCAACAAGGGAATAAGGAGGAAGAAGAAGAAGTAGAAGAGGCTGAGTATGATAAGACAGTTAGAGAGGTGCATGCTAATGGAGAGTATCCAATTATGTGATGTGCTCTTGAAGGAAATGTGTCTTGAGAATTAGATTAGTGCTCTTCTGGATGAAAATTGCAAGTTGGGTGCCTTTTTTCCTTTTTTAAGAATCTTATTGTTCAGCTGGTTTGTATTACTATCTACTTTGAGCACAACTAATTAGAAGGACATGTAGATTTTTCATGAGAATTTTAATTTAATGACCATCTGTAAAACATAAATAGTATCAATCCATGACAAAAAAGTATATGTCGAAACAAAACTATTTCTACAAAACTTGAATTTATCTTTTAAGTAAATTAGCACACTTTTCATATTCTTCAACATGTGACCATGGATCACATTATGAGATTAACAAAACAACGTGGCACTGAAACCTCTATTCAAAAATCAAATTAGCACTAATAAATTTCAAATAAATCTAATTTAGTAATATTCGAGAAAAAAAATTCGAACAAAAGATCAAGTCGAGGCCCATTCACAGCCCAATTTATGGATAGATTATTAGGAATACTAGTCAAGTGCCCGTGCATTGCAACGGGATCAAAATATTATTTTGGTACGAAAACGGTGGAGGGCGGGTGCGTATCTTCTGAGATATCTCAACTTTTGCGTGACCGACGTGTTCAGTGCCTAGTGTGGAAAAAACGTGCCATGTCGTGCCGTGATCAAGTTAATTTTTCACGTGTCGTGTCGTGACCAAAATTATGAGGGGTGGTCACGGCAAGCGAGTCACGCCGTGACTCGCGTGCTGTGACCAAGTCGTGCCGTGACCAAATCGTGCCGTGCTGTGCCAATCGCGTATCTAAAAAGAGAAGAGGATCAGAATATAACTGACATTTATCTAAAAATAGTAATATATAGCTAATCCTGTATCTTCCGTGTCTCCCGTTCCGTGTTGTGCCGTGCCGTGATGAAGGTAATCTCCGTGCCGTGCCGTATCTTCTTTGCTAACAATTGGTCACGGCACGTGAATGGTCATGGCACAGGACACGCGAGGCACGGCACGTATCTGACACCCGTGCCGTGCCGTGACGGAACCGTGCCGTTCCGTGACGGAACCGGCTCCAGCGTGCCATTTTTTCCACTCTACCGGTGCCTATTCGGGGAGTCCACATCGTCTGCATTAACGCAAAAGAGAATCTTTTGAGTTAATAGATATGGATCGTCCGATTGTAAACGGAGCCCATCCGGCCCCCGCCTAAACCATAGGGGGTCTTCAATATTAGTGCGGATTTAATTTACACGAATCTTAAAGCTGATCGAACGGTATATATGTATTAACTCAAAAGTTTCCTTTTTGCGTTAATGCAGAGGATACAGATTCCTATTCGGGGGTAGCGCAGGGGCCCATTATTTAGATTTTCCAAAAAGTCACGCAAAATTTGAGATATCTCAGAGGATATGAATTCGTGGAGAGCGGGGAGAAAAAGCAAAACGCGTGGAAAATCCTGTTGAATTACTATGTGGCTTTTTATGTAGTTCATACGTTTTTAATTAAATTTAGATTTCTACACGTTTGACAACATGAAATAGGTGTATAAAATCAAAATTATTTATTAAAGGCTGAAATTGAGATCTGTTTTGATGAGTGGCTGAGATTTATGGAATCAACGGCTCAGATCTTCTCTGAACAAATAGAGGGTTGGGTTCCAAAAAAATATACATGCTATTTAGTAGGAAGGATTATTGCATCTTCATAACTTCTAAATTTGAAAGGGGGGCATACAATTAATTCCAAGTTGGTCTATTAAGAACTCTGACCCGGTGAGTAACTTTATATTTTTAAAAAATATATGATTTCAATTTATTTCTAGCAAATTTAGACTAAAATTATAAACTTAAAATGAAATTTGCTCTGTCATGCTTGTCGCATCACACACAGGATCCACAGCGCCACAGGTAATCTGATTCCTTCTAAATGGAACCATCGAATCAGAACAAGCCGCACCCACACTCGCAAAATTTAATTGCCAACTCTATTTAGATGTAATTTAGATTGAATATATATATATGTTTTTGACCAACCAAAGAAACATGCCATAAATGTTATTGAACGGATTTTGGAAAATGAACATATATAATATATGCGATTGGAAAAGAATAGAATACGATCAGGGGCGATATGTTTTACATATTGGAGATACACATTGGGTCTGGTGTTCAGCTAGATTGCTCGTTAATGTGGCATACTAGAGGTGTTTCAAGGCCATGGATTTAATCCTAATTTTTTTTGAGACTTTCGCTATTATGGCGACCACCATGCCTAAGTTGCTTGAGTTTCGCTCTTGGGATGACAATCGTTAATAGAGGAAAAAGGAAATGTGAAGTGAAAAGAAAAAAAAAAGTGTTTTTGAATAAATAACTAAATTGGTGCATTATTGGATAGATATAAATAACTAAATTGGATAGTCATTGATAAAAAAGTATGAGAATATGATAATTGTATCTCAAACAAAATCTCCGAGAACGTCTTCCAAATAGTTTAACAGAAAAAACTTCAAATATTCTCTAACTTTTATTTCTAGCGCTAATATTCAAACATTTAACGCTTTGTTTATAACATTTAAAACTGTTACTCGCAAGCATTGAAATCTCTACCTAAAATCATATAAATTCTAAATTTATATAGTTTTAACTTTTGACTATTTTTGTCTTTAAATCAAAAGAGAAAAGATTCATTCCACTTACTTTTTTTTCTTTCACTATGATAATTCTCATTCATTTTTTCAATAATCCGTAATGAATTTTGTGAATCTAAAAATACGAACGTTTTTTACTCAATTTTTTCTTTCAAATAAGATCCATAATAAATAACTTTCGAGTTATATTTATGTCGTCTTTTTTTTACCACTTTAAATCTTTGTGACTTTCATTTTTTTTTTCTTCAAAATAATTTGAACCTCTATTTACAAGCTTTCAAATCTTTCGTATAAATCTCATGTAAAAGCGTATAAATACTCATTAATAATACATCAAATCTTTAGAATAAAGCATACAAAACTCATGTGCAAAGAATTTAAATCTCAATTGTAAAACTTCAAAGCATATAAACCTCAACAATAACACTGCATGTACAAAGCTCATGTACAAAACATAAAAATCTCATGTACAAAGTATAAAAACCTCATGTACAAAGCCTTAGAAATTTTAATGGTTGTAGACTGAAATTTAAAAGTTTGAAAATTTGAAGTGCTCATAAGTTTTACTTTAAAAAAAAACACATGACTTCAAAATTACTCAAAAGTATTTCTTCATGGATCTTATTTAAAATATAAAATCAAATAGAAAATATTCGTATTTTTCAATTCGTAAAATTAATCACGAATCAATGAAAAAATGAATTACAATGATAAGAGAATAAATAAAAAAAATTGTGGGTGAAAAAAATCTTTCTTTTTTTGGCTTGAAGACAAAATAGTTAAGAGTTAAAATTATCTAGAAATAGTTTCAAATAGATGTTTAAATGCTTGCTAATAACATTTTAAAATGTTATAAATATAGACAACATTAGAAGGTTTCAAATAGATGTTTAAAGGCTTTATATATTTTGGATATTAATGCTGAAAATGAAAATTAAACAACATTAGAAGGTTTTTTTTGTTAAATTACTTGGAGGGACGCACTCGGGTATGAAAGCTCGGAGAACCAGAACATTTCTCAAAAAATATGTGTGAGAGTTAGAAGAAAAAGTCATAAAATTATGATTTTATCCCAAGATTGAGAGTTTGAGGTTTCGCTCACGACTTCCGCGCTTATGTGAAAAAAAAATTTAAGAAAAAAAAGTATGCGTGGAAACAAAATATAAGATTGCTAATTTCAATAACTTAAATTAACTTTAGGTAAAGTACACTTTTCATATTTATTCAACACAAACTCATTCTGGTCATCGGCAACATGTGACATTGACACCTCTGATTCAAATTTGCACAAATTAATTTCAAATAAATCTATTTTAGTGAGAATTTAGAAAGAAATAAAATCTAACTGAGATAAGCAATTATCTATTTCTTTGGTCCAGAAGAAATGCATAAAATAGAAAGAATCATTCATTCAACAATTATTTTCACAAAATAATGTTACAATAATAAATTGAAAACCAATTTACAAGACTCAATTTTCTTAAATGCACCTTTAATTGAAAACCAATTATTATTACATCTACATGAATATTTCGATATAAACATTCTTTTGAGTGAGACTAATATTCACTTAGCGGTAGAAATTGAGTTTGAGAAATATCCACTTTTGCTAGAGTGGAAGAGATTGAGTCCGTAGGGTAAAATTTACAGCCTAATCGATTTATAACTAAAGAATAGAAATATTATATTGCATCTTAATAACTTACAAATTTTAAAAGGGGGCCGGGTAAGAGCTCCGCTCGGACCGCTCCTGTGAGTAACTTTATTTTTTATTTTAAAAAATAAATAATTTCAATTTATTTCTAACATAATTTTAACTATTTTTTTTTTTGAAATTTGCTCTCTTCAAGGCTAAAATTAATATCGCGCCTATGCGTTGTAATGAAAATATATTATAAGTAAATACAATAAAAATTCTTATAGAAAAGACCATATTTTCATGAAAAAATATAGACCAATAAAAGCAATAATTATTCATCAATATCTATAAATGATATTAAAATAGATTAAAATAGAGACATATTATAAGAGACAAATATGTTCAAAATTCAGTATTCATAGAAAGTAAGTTGGAAGACTTTTAATACATACATAGGTTGAATTTGTATGGTATTTTCTGTTACAACAAATACAATTTGTTATTTTACTATTTTAACAATATATATAATCTTGTTGTATGAAAATTTGTATAATTTTTGCTATTGTTGTAATCCTTATTGCTATTATGTGTGAATATGTATCCTTATTGCTATTAATGTGGTCAGTAAGAGGTGGAGTAAATTCCTTCACACTTAAGTCCCAAACAAGAAGTAGAAGAAGAGTAAGGTGGAGTAATAAGTGAGTTAATCTAGAGTAAGTTATTTCACCTCTCCAGATAGATTAATTTACTCCACACTTATTCCGCCTGTAGGGGCCACAATCATAAAAAGAGTTCCATTTTCCAACAACTTACTCTTTTAGGCTGATGAATTTAAATTATGAATTAAACTATCAAATGAGGTGTAAAATACAAGAAGTTAGATGGAGTAAGCAATTTAATCCTCATTAACTTTACTCCGTAACTAAACATGACCTATTGCTTTACGTGTGGCTCTGTATCCTGAAATGACATACAACAAAATCAAGAATTGCAATGAATATTGTGGATATGACATTATAATAATGGAAATAAATCAGAACTAATAAGAAAATCGAGTATGGATAATTAAATAAGGAGATACTAGGAAAGTTTTCGAAACAAAAATAGAGAAATTATGACATCTACATATGATACATATAGCGAGTACGTGTCTAAATAAATTGAGACTTCTACTAGTAAAAAACATAAAAAATATACATAGAATAATAAAAAAAATAAAAAAAAAACTATTTGATTAGAGGGAAGCTGATATTAAAACTATAAATTTATCTTTAAATTACAATAATCATTGGCTGATCATTCAGGACATCTAGGTGCTTAATATAAGAATAGAGAAATAAAGATACAGATTGTCGCACCACACACAGTATCATACAGTGCCACAGAAAATCCTATTCATTCTAAATGGATGTACTGAATCAGCATGATCCGCACCCACACCAGCCCAGAGCCCAGTAGCCCACATCTCTCCTCTCCTCCCATCGCCTTCTCCCCCCTCCTACCGTGCAAATCGCAACTATTCTCCTCTCTTTTCTCTTCGGAAAATCGCAACTCAAGTAAGTAACTTCTGACTCTCCGCCGCTACTGGTTACCTGACTTTTGCATTTATGTATTACTTTCAGTTAACACAGGATTTAGAAATTGAGAAGTTAGATGTAAAACTAGAAATTAGGTCAATTAAGTTGTTATCTCAAGAGGTAGATTTAGAGATCTTTTATATCAGGATAAGCCTTCAAATGAGCACATAAAATAATTTACTCCGCTGGTACAGATCCTGGACATACTTTACTTCATGAATAGTCACAAGAGTTAATGGAAGTACATTATTACATAGTCTATATTATGGCTTAGGAGAAAATAAGTTCATACCAGTGTATTCCTGAAGTGTTAAATAGATTCAAGCTCAAATCCATTAAACTTTTTGCAATTTCATACACAAAGATACCATGCTCGATCAGTGAAGACTTATGGTAGCATCATACTGTTACCATGTTGATCAATGAAGACTTACCATAGCCACATGTGAAAAAACTAATGCTCATAATTGAATTGAATTTGTTCATAATAGTTCACTATTTCTGTAACATGAGCTTAGAGGAGGGATGACTTTTTTCTGCTTCAATTTTTCTGCCTGAAGTTTTTTTTTTTTTCCTTTTGAATTTGCATTTATAGAATATTAATTACTTCATTGTATAATTGAGAAAAGGAGTACTTGTGTTGTTAATTATTTTCTCAGTAATTACAGCAATGACCAAGGCCATTGACATTGAAGAACCAACTGGAAATCAAATGATAATTGAAGAAGAGAGGAATGGAGAAGATAACCAGCCAGCAGAGGATGCAATTGAAGAGACTGCACAAGAGGCCGAAAGAGATGAAAGTACGAGCCAAGATACAGCTGAGAAAGGAAATGAGACTCCACCAAGAGAAGAAGCCATACCGATCGAACAAAAGGATGAACCTGCAACACCTATTCATGCCCCAAAAGAATCAGATGAAAATGATATGATGAACAAATTAGTGAAAAGCGAAGAAGAGGCTCATAGGCTATATTGTGAATATGGCCACAAAATGGGATTTAGTGTCCGCAAAGGAAAGCAATACTACTATGTTGGTACGAAAAATATCTGTACCAAGGATTACTACTGCTCAAAAGAAGGGGTAAGAGATGGTGACAAGTTAACCGAGGCTGATTATAAAGACCCCCATACCCGTACCAATTGCAAGGCTATGGTACGATTTCGGGTAGATGAAGAAGGGAATTGGCGAGTGGTACACATGGTGAAAGAGCACAATCATCCCTTGGTTAAACCTGAAGAAAGGCATTTGTTAAGGTCTGCCAGGTCCCACACAGCAGGCCGGCAACGGCTAATAGACTTGATGACAAGCCCTTTTTTCCAGGCCATTAATTACGGGTCGTCTCCATCATACTCTGTGCAACAACCGACCCAACAAGAGGTGAAGCAAATTGTAAAGCCGGTTTTCATTGAAGGGTCTGAGTCACAAAGTGTGGTGAATGTGTTTAAAACCAAAGCAAATGAAGATGGCATGTTCTTTTGGGACGTACAGTTAGACCAAGGTGGCCGCATGTGTAATTTCTTCTGGAGAGATGGTAGGAGTAGGATCGATTACGATTCTTTTGGTGATGTAGTTGTTTTTGATACCAGTTTGAGGCTTAATAAGTATAACATGATATGTGCGCCTTTTATCGGGGTTAATCACCATTGGCAAAACATAATGTTTGGCTGTGCACTACTATTGGATGACAAAGTTGAGTCATTTGCATGGTTATTTAGGTCATTTTTGGAGTCGATGGGGGGTCGTGCACCGAAGTCAATATTTACTGATCAAAATCTGAACATGGGGAAGGCTATAGAAGAGGTGCTTCCCAACACCCGGCACCGGATATACCAGCGGTACATACACAAAAACCTCATGCCTCGTCTTGGCTCTCTAAATCTAAATGACTCGAAATCTTTTCACAAAATGTTTAACAAGTGTTTGCATGGGTGTGACTCTGAGGCTGAACTTGAAGAGACCTGGTCCACCATGCTCAAGGAGTTCAAATTACAAGATCACAAGTGGCTTAACAACTTGTACAAGATGCAAGCCAAGTGGTGCACAGCTCTTAACAAAGATGCATACGATGGAGGCATTGAATGGGACCAGCGCACTGAGACCATGAACAATGTGTTAGATGGAATTACTGACAAGGCAGGCCCACTGGAGAAGTGTGTTCTTTCTGTTGACAAATTGACCGAAGACTGGAGAGAGAAGGAATATGAAGAGGACTTGCACAATGCTCAGAAACCTATAGTGTGTGCAATTCGGCATAGTGATGTATTAAACCACGCTGCTAAGGAGTATACCTACAAGATATATAAACTGTTTGAACTTGAGTTTCTGGATGGTTGTGGCGCCACATTTTTCAAGGAGACACCACTTGGTGGTACATTGTATCGGTTTGAGTGTACTAACCAGGGACGGGGGTCGAAATCGTACACTGTCATGCTTGACATCTCAGAGCTGGTAGTGTCGTGTGACTGTAAGAAATTTGAGACCATGGGTATACTCTGCTCACACTCTCTCAAGGCCATGAGTGTGAAAAATGTACGTCACATCCCGCAGAGGTATATCATAAAGCGATGGTCGAAATCTGCAAGAAAGAGGAATTACAGCCAGATGCTATTTGAAGAGAGTGAAGGGGAAGGTGAGGTGGCATATGCTAGCAAGGTGATGAGGTATGCATATGATCTAGTGCTGAAGAGTCAGGGACATGCAGAATTGAGAGATCAGCTCTGGACTGCACTGGAGGGAGGGGAGCAGGCACTGGAGAAGTTTGGTGAAATAACAAATCTGCAGGCGCATTCCTTGGCGATCAGATAGATAGCATGAAACTGGTAATATTTCTATTTTGGGAAGAAAATTTTGAGTTTCAACCGGTAAAATAATAGCACTTGTAGCTTTCACATTTTGCTGGGAAAAATGTCTGTAATGCTCTCCAGTATTTATTTTTTAAAGAAAAAATAGATTTCTGATTTCAATGCCTATATAGTTTGGAATCGAGTACATGTATTTATGTTGTTTAATTGTTAGTTATCAATCCAATTATTTTTATCGTTGTTCCTTTTTAATTTGAATAATTAAATTAGCTTAAAAAATATGGATGCTATGTTTTATCTCTATACAAGTATGGTGTAATGTTGTCACAGAGCATAGTGTGTTAGCTGTTGATTGCTTGTCAGCATACTGTCTGATAAAAAATTGATGGCAATATCATATATTTATTTGAATGGAAGCTGTAAAATGTCATGGTTAATAACTACTATAGTTTTTCTCGGGTAGAAATTTTTGTTTATTTGAATATGGGTTGAAATTTTTGTTTCTTTTCATTTGTATTGTATATTATCATTGAAACCCTTTTGTTTTCTTAACACAGGAGGACTGTTAAGAAGTTGAGGGCCACCTGCATCTTTCAACAAAAATGGGGCTAGAAAGAAGATCATGTAGTGATCCTTGTGTTACTGTTTATATAATGTAGTAGTGGGAATATTTGTCTGTTTAGTGTTGTGAACTCTCTATTTCTGTTCGGATATTTGTCTGCATCTTTCAACAAAAATGAGGCTAGAAAGAAGATCATGTAGTGATGGTTGATTTATGTGCTTGGATAGCACATGATCTAAGCTAATCTCAAGTGTCTACTGATTATCTAGGGCCTTGACCATGAACAATTGATTAGTTGTTGATATTTAGTTAATTTTTGCATGAGGCAACATTACTTTAGTACTGTTAAAATATTGATCACTATGCCATATTTTTTTAAGTGCTGTTGCCAGAGTCTAATGAGTGATAATTATGTAACTTGGTGTCCAACTTTGGTTGAAGTTTTCCATGACTAGAATATATTAGACCTATCCTTGTAAAAAAAATATCAGTTGTAAAATCGCCTTATGATTGTTACTCGGTACAAAATAGAACAGATTGTTGAGGCTTTAAGTTTTAATATGAAGGCAGTCAATTTGACAGCATGATTAGTTAAAAGTAAATTGTAACACTTGAGACGTAATAGGTCTAGTCGAAGCTTTTCTCAGCAATTATTCTTATATGGAACGCTCCTTTCCGGGTGATTTAAGTGTGAAAGAAACAGATATTAATTGAAGTAATTACTTGTTCAAATAAAAAAGGTACTTTTATGTGAAATTCTGGGTCACAATGTGAAGAGAGTAACAAGCTCAAAGTCTTAGTACTATCTGAAATGAGCTGAGAATCTGAGATGGGCCTAAGCTTAGCTCTTGTATAGAGCTAAAATTTGGTTTTAGTTTTGTATTATTTTTTCTTTTGTTACTAGAGGGTAGGATTGATTAATAATTAAACTTAACAACCAGATAGGAAATAGATGGAAAGAAAGGCAACCTAGAGACGGTACCATGAGTGGTACCGGTGGAAATTTCCTGCTGCTCACTGCCAATTGAAGCTATATTTATTCCCTTGAGGCTTTTACCTTAAGATGTTTACACAAAAATACGTTCCCTCTGCAAGTGCATGAATTATAAAAGTATAGGAGATTAAGTGAGTAATGCAGAAACTGCTTACCGGATCGGATATTTTCTTGGGCGTAACATTTATTATTTGTTTCGTCTTTTTGGGTGAATGCAAGCAGGGGGCTTAAATTATTGCTCCAATCATATAAATACCCAGTGAATAGATAATAAACTTCGCACCAGTTTGGACAGAAATAATGTCTTTAATTGATAATTTTGCTTTGTTTTCCATTTTTAACAGAATCCAATAGAAATAAAAATTATATCTTGAGTATTCTATCAGAAACTGTGCAAATTACACACCTGCTGACCACACTATGAAAAGAGCTAATCTGTAACTAGAATTAAACCCCCAAAAATAAACAAATTGTCAATCAATTAATGTACATAAAAACCAACAGATACAAACTACCATCTTTTTTTCTTTTCTTTTTTGTGTGTGCGCATTTTATCTACAACCTTACATATTTTGAGTGACTCCTGTGGCCAGTACCCCCACCTGCGGCATATTATATTCATCATTGTGACGTGTTGTGTCATACAGCTCGCCATCTCCCCACAATGCATACGCCTCCTCACCATGCACCGCATCGTCTCCAATCATGAGCTCTTCATCAGGTATTCTCAGAGGAATAACTAGAGAGATAACAATGCATATGATAGACGTGACAACAACATTCCATCCAATGATAAAACCGGCACCGACCAGCTGTTTGACGAGCTGGTACCAACCGACTCCGCCATAAATGACACCCCTGGAATTGGTGACAGGGAGGAAGAGGTTGCACAACACAGGCTCAGCAAAGAGGCCGGTGGTGATACCACCTAACACGCCCGCAACCGCATGGGTGTGGATTACGCCAAGCGTGTCGTCAATTTTTTGCAATGGGCTCCATTTTTTGTGTACAACCATCATGGTGTACCAGGGAATGCTTCCTGACAGGACCCCCATCACTATCGCCGCCCATCCTTGCACGACACCTGCATTCAGACGTCAAGATATGAATTTTCATACTTTCATGTATTTTGTTAGTATAACTGTATAAGTTGAGAGAACACACTTCTTAGCCACTAAGCTATATATGCATAGCTATGTAATATTCACATGTAATATATGATGAAGTCTAAATAACTGCAATATATTATTTGAGAGTCCTGTACACAACATTGAGACATGATCTATTTGTAAAACTTGGTTAGTCATTGGAAGTGATATATAGCTGCTATTCAAAAGCAAGCTTTCAATATGATTGTGCCTTTGTCTTTGGTTTAGTGGCAAAGACACATGGCTCTCATGTGGAAGATCATGGGTTCAAAACCCACAAAGTGGGAAATCTTCTATAATATACATAAGAGTTTGAAAGTGTATTAGGTGGCTTGACTCCAACCCATGATTTAAAAAAAAAATATGATTGTGCTAGCTATGAACGGTTTGGATAGTGTTATTAATATTTTATATGCTCATTGTACTGACAATATATATTCTAATTGCTTAATCTGATGGATCAGAACTCAGAAGGCCTTTATTATACAATACTTAATTTAATGGGAAAAGATAAACATATTTTTTTCTCTATGATTTGAGTGACTTGTTCGAAGGCAAGTGGATTGATCAAATATATTACTGCTACCTATGAGTTATGATCATTTTCAAGCAAATTGACAAAATCGTGTACGGAAGCTAAGCTTCGAATTAATTATAACCGACAAGTAATTAAAGTGCTAACATGGGCATACATGTATAATTGCTCAGATGTGTACTTTTTGCTTGAAGCTAAATTTACTCCATTTTCTCATCCTCAGAGTGTACTTTAGTCAAACTTCAAAAGAGATATTAAATGTATACTTAGGTAGGTCCAAAGAACATTTGGAAATCACCCATAATATATTTAGTCAAGGACTTACTTGTCAGAGAAAAATTATCTGTTAAGGTTATAAAATGGGTTTCAGATAAGATTCTTTGACTTCCAATTTCTACTGTTGATTTTCTACCATAAATTGTTAAAGAAAAGTTCAAGACTGACTCGATAATTGTTGCTTTAAGAAACCGTATCCAGAAGCAAAGCTAGGCAAGTATTTTTTTTTTTAAATAACATTTTTTTTTATAAATATTTCAGAACTTAGATCAGCGGAAAGGTTAGAATACTGATGCTTAATTTGTCAGTATATATCATCATATCTATATTATTTTTCGCCGTGTTTGCACTGTCCGATATTATATCCAGGTGCACTTATTCTTCCAGAAATGTATAACATCTGGCTTTACTCACTATTAATTATAGGTTTATTATTTGCACTACGCCTAATTAATTATTTATTCCTGCAGCTATTCTGATTAAAAATAGTGTTGCCTTAAGAGTGACCAGGAAGCATGATCAAAGATATGATTTAGTTAAACAACATTAGTTTATTTAGGCTTAACAACTGGGAATCCCAGAGGGCCTAGTGTACAATGTATGCATCTCTTAATTAATTTAAATATCTTTTCATTTGATTTCTGTTGGTACACTTTGCTTATTTTAAAAAGAAGTTGAAGTTGTAATGAAAAAATAAAAAAAAGATTCAATATTGACAGAATCTGCCCTATAAGTTTATGTCAACATAGACTTGATTTATTCTAAAGAAATTCAACTTAATACTTAAAAAAAAAATGTCTAAATTAAATTGATGGAAGATGGTATCCACAATATTGAATATATATTGGTGCAATAAACGTGCAGCCAAGAGATGGATTTTCCGATTTCTAGACATTAATTTGGATTTAAACATGTTCTGTTCCCCAGATGAAGGTATAGAAAAGAAAAATTTTAATATACACACAAATTTTCTCTGGACCGCCTGATATATACAAAATAGAAGATGTAATCTACAAAATGAAAATGAAGTAATAAAATTATTTTACTTAAAAAAGTATTTAACACTCCTTATTTCTTTTTCAAGATAAGTTTGAAGGTAACAAATTCATGCACTTTGACCTGTGAATAGAAAATATTCTTAATGAAGCTTGATGATCGAAGTTGTTTAGAAAGTATGACTTTGATTATATATTCAAGCCTGAAAAAGTTAAATGAAAAGCCAGGATTTGAAGGGAACATATGCAAAATGGCCGTTTGTGAGAAATAAATCTGCTGTGATTCTAAATCCACCCCTTCACTTATTAGAATGCACAAATCTCAAAATCACTTACTTCTTATGCATGAATCTCCAAATAGTGAATGGATAGATTTAGGATAGCTGGGTCGTGTGATTCCAAAGAATCACAGCAGATTTGTATCCGCCGATTGTGTGTTAATTCTCCCTTGATGGAAGCAATGTCGCACTCTGGTGATAATAAAATATAATTAAGTACTTGTACTTGTTGCATATATTAAATTAAACAAGATAATGAAGCTTCCCCGTCGTCAGCTTTGTGCGATCCAACTATCCAAGTAGTGTACAAACAAAAGATACCTTTAATGATTATTACAATTAATATGTACTACTTCAAAGTAAAACAAAATGATTATTTTCATCTCAATTATATATATGTTTTTAATAAAGATTTTGGATTATGTCTATAACTATACTTGTTTTACTTTTAAATCATTTGTCTACAAGAAGAACAACAAAAGCATAGAAAGGGAAAAGGGTAAAAATGACAGAATATGTATTTTACAGTTCAAATATTTTTCCTTCAGGAATTAGATACCAAACTGAAAATTTGGATTATAAAATTAAGTTTCCGCAAAATTAAGAGAAAAACTTCTTCCTAAAAAAACTAAGAGAACTGTAATTAATGTTAATTAAATGATGTTTAAATTTTTACTAATAATTAGTTCTCTATGATATGAGAGAGAAGGGGAGGGTATTGTCATTTATATTGTTCTTACCTGCGCCAGGGGTGATGCAGACAAGGCCGGTGATCATGCCTTGCACAGCTCCAATGACTGACGGTTTGCCAAAGAAAATAGCATCAAGAGTAGTCCACGTCAACAGGCTGGTCGACGCGCAAATATGCGTGTTAAGCACAGCCATCGATGAGATGACATTTGCCGAGTACGGTCCGCCCCCGTTGAATCCTGACCATCCCAGCCAAAGAAGACCTGCTCCAGCCAGTACTAGTAGCACGTTGTTCGGGGGAAATCTATTCCTATCTACCTGTGCTCTGGGTCCCACCTAAACAGGTCATATGCACTTGTTCAATATCAGTACCAGCATGATCCCTTAGGTTCATCAAAATGAATTACATTGACTCAAAGAAGAGTAAAGGGCAGATGCATTTTTTCATTGACAAGTAACATAAACCATAATAATTTATACTTTTTTTAGGAAAAGATAAATAACATGTACTTGAAAATTCAGACATATAGAAGACTTAATAGATAAATAAGAAAACCGAAATGATGACATTAAGCATTAATTGCTAAATATATACCCAATATGCTGCAGTGAAGCCGGAGACGCCAGATGCGACATGAATGACATAACCACCACAGAAATCAATGACACCCCAGTGGAAAAGGAACCCGCCGCCCCAGAGTGAGAATGCACCAACAGTGTATGAAAAAGTGAGCCAGAGCGGCACAAAGGCCATCCAGGCCTTGATATTCATTCGACCAAGCAGCGCACCTGCTAGCAGGATGACGGTGATGGCAGCAAAGACGCACTGGAAATAGACCATCGTGGCCAGGGGGAAGAACGGGGTCACCATCGGCATCTCCACTACATCTCCTCCTTTGAAGTAGTGCGTGGTCGCCGGCAGTGTTGATTGTGCGATCAGGTCACTCTACAGTGGTCCAGAGAAAAAAATTAATTAAATCAATACTTGAATATTGTAATCATTTTATCTGCTACTATAAATGGTACGTACCTGACCGAGAGCGGGCTTCGCTTTGCCCCAGATGGGCAGCAACTTTTCGCCGAAGGACATGTTGTATGCCCAAGCAACCCAGCATATCCAAACTGCAGCGAAGGAGTAGAGCGCCATGAAGGCCGAGTTGATAGCCCACTTTTTCTTGACAATGCTTCCATAAAGGATAACCATGCCCGGCACGCTCTGCAACCCTACCACCGTGGCTGATACCATTTGCCATGCGTTGTCGCCTTTGTTCAACCAGTCCGGAGAACTTGTTGAGTTTCGGTACGCAGTTGGCACAAAATCAGCCATCTTGCTTGCTGCTTTCTCGTGTGTGTGTGTGTGTTTGTTTGAGTGCTCTGCTTTCTTATTTGTTTCTTGGTAATTCAAGGGTTTAAGAGGTGATATATAAAGAGAGAGACATAGAGGATGTTCAATATATAATCTGTTAATCCCGTTGAAGAACAGAAACGACAAACAAAATGATTATAAATTAGTGGCATTTAATGCATTAACTATTACCGTTGAATTGGTTTAATTAGAGGCCTTAAAAGTCGGATGCTTTGGTCTTATTGCGACCTGATAGTTTGCTTCTAATCTCAGAGCAACCCAGTTAGGTAGCGACAAGGGATAAACTGACAGATGGGTCCCCTGTTATGATTGGTTTTGGTAACTTATTATGAATTAATAGTTAGTACCTATGTATGTATGACATGTCCATTGAAGAATATTCATTGGTGGAGTTTGCCAGTTTGGTGATTCAAAATATAAATTTGCATCATGTCAGATAGATAATAGATACAGAGGACCTCCATCTGGCATAGACGACTAATTAATAGCAAAAGTAAACGGCACAAAGTATCTTTCAAGTCTTGCCTCCTCAATAACATCTGTATCCATTTAAATTTAAATGCACAGACCAAAATGAATGTTGATTATTATATTAAAGATAAAGGGAAAACTTGATAATGATTACTTTAAGAATTTTAACAACGATTCAGATAAATCTAAATAAATTGAAAACTTAAAAATTAAATTTATAAGTATGTCATTAATATTGCACATGAGCGGATAAAAAAGATTCAAAAAAATGTAAAATCTAGTTTTCTAGTACATTTTCAATAGAGATTATATGAATCGACTATTTGAATCTTAAAAGTGAAGATATTGATTCATGGTACAGGTCTCCGCTATGCATAGTACCATAGCCTCAGTCATCGTATTTGTAAAAAAAAAAAAAATCTGAGCCATTCGATAAGATTAAGAAGAACAAAATCTGAAGTAAAACAACTTTGTCACGTTCTTTCTAACTGAAAATCTGGACCATCAGATGAAAATCAGACCTGAGAAATGCAGGAATTTCTTTTTTGATGTAAAGAAATGCAGGAAATTTTGTTAAAACAAATCTAAATTTATAGAAGTACAGATCCCGCGCAACATGGGAAGAGATGCAGGATACACATGGTTCATGTGATGCCTGGAGGTAGGGGTGCAAATGGATCGGATAATATCCGACCGTATCCGGATCCGTATCCGAAAATTAAATATGGATATCTGATATTCGAATATCCATGCAGATACGAATACGGATATAGTTTTGAATTTTAATTATCTGTATCCGAATAGCAAATATATATCATATAAGAGGAGGGATCAAGTTACAATATTTTTTGAGTTACAACAAGTATTTTCTATATTTTCAAAGTCCAAATCGTCGATCCAAACCGTTAGATGTGATCTCCATAATAAAATGTGCTTGGAGACCAAATTTTACATTTTTTGAAATTTTTTTACTATTTATTAAGATGGGTACAACAACTAGTTAAATTCAGACCATTGAATTTTATACCCATCTTAATAAATAGCAAAAAAAATCCCAAAAAATGTAAAATTTGGTCTCCAAGCACATTTTATTGTGGAGATCACATCTAACGGTTTGGATCGACGATTTAGACTTTGAAAATGTAAAAAATGCTTGTTGTAACTTGTTGTAACTCAAAAAATGTTGTAACTTGATCCCTCCTCATCATATAATTTAATATATATTATGAAAATATTTCTGTATATATTTACAGATATCCGTATCCATCAAATATCCGATCCGTATCCGTATTCAAAAAATAAACGCAAATACAGATATAATTTTACCACTATCCGATCCGTTTGCACCTCTACCTGGAGGTGCTTCATGAGGTATCTCAGAGGATGCAAATTCCTTCGTGAAGCCAGGGAATAAATTAAATTTTTTATCTATAATTTTTTTTTAAATTAAAACTTACAAAAATAGAAAGAGTGTCTCATTTTTAATAAATATAGAAAAATCTGACTCACTGAGTCCGATCCAAAATATATGAATCTGACTCAATGATACATATTCAAATATTATGTTTTTCTGTGATCATCTATGGACAAGAACTTGATTCTTATCTAATCAGACGATCCAAACCAAACTAAAAAAAAAAAAAACATGGATTTGAATCATTGAGACCGATCCATAATATTTGAGTCAGACTCAATAAACCAGATCTTTCTATATTTCTTGAAAGAGAGACACTTTTTCTATTTCCGTACATTTGATTTTTAAGAATTTCTATGGATAAAAGAATTTCACATAATAATGTACCCGGGCCCACCATATCACATGTTAACTATTTTCAACATGCCATCCGAAAATTAGGAGTGTCAACGGGTACGGTAAGGGCCGGATGGAAGCATTTTTATACCCGTATCTATCACAAATTATCCTTATCTGTATCCTATCCTTACCCGTTGTAGTTATTTTTATTATTTATTAAATAAAACACTAAGACACATTCATTTGTTACATATATAATCATATTACTAATATGAAAAATAATTTCAACTAAATTATTTTTTTTGGTCAAAACACAAATTCAAAAACAAATATCTTTGTTCTTTAATTAATAAAAAAAATGCAAAATAAACTAAGATGGTCAATTGTTCAAGTACTTTAATGATGAATTATGTTTAACACAATTACATAAATAGTCAATTGTTCAAGTTAGAAAATTTAATAAATTTTATTTTTCAAGATCAAGAGTAGTTGCCAATTGGACTGTTGGAGATGGACAATAATTCAATGGTCATTAAGATATATAATATATTTTTTTATATATAATTATTCGATCGGGTAACGGGTACGAAATAGTCTTTGCTCATACCCTTACCCATTTTGATAACATAAATTTTTTTTTATCCGTATCCGATAAATTTATGAAAAAAAAAAATTATCCATACTCATCTTATTGAATACAGTACAGATCGGATAAACGGATAAAAAAGGGTGCCATTGACACCCCTACCGAAAATGCAACATTTTTTAATTTTTTTTTTTAGGAAGAAAATGCAACATGTTTTGAACCGGAGTTGGTATCTCCTAAAGTAACCCAACTTTTGAATTTTAATCCAGACCGTCTGATCAGAAATACCTGCCAATCCGGCAGGGCCTTTAATACAGTGTTAGAGCATATCGGACTGTTTGGATCAAAACTAAAAAAAGGGGTTATCTTAGGGATCCGAATTCTTTTGAACCGGGTAGCCCGTAGCCGTAGCCCGTAGCAGCTCTCTGGAGCCTCCGCAGATTTTTATAAATTTGAAAGGGTTTAATTATTTTTTTATGCTACAGATTTTTTTTTTTAATAACGATAACATAATTATAATATTGCAAAAACAAAATTAAGTCTTATTCATGGGTGCATGATCGCATATTGGTTTCTATAAATTTAAATATTATAATGAATGTTCATATTTTACATGTAGGATGAAATTTATAGATCATTTGTGCAATGTATTAAGTAATACTATGTTATATCTCTTATATTAATTGAATAAACCGACACTTCTATTGTCCTTACTAATGGAATTTCGAGTTCTTTAATAAAAAAGAATATCTAATGGAGTTTCGGATTTTATAGGCTATGATACTATGCATAGTGGGAATGGATTCGTATTATGGATTAATATTTTTTTTTCAAAATTCTAATGGTTTATTCGAACTGTTCAATATGATTTTATGTGAATATGTACTTATAAACTAAATTTTATATTTGTTAAAATTTGTATTCTATATTTTTTAGATAGATAGAAAAATATTATTTTTTAATAGTTAAAAATTTTCAGATTAAGTAATTTTTTACTAATCTTAAAAAATAGTAAAAGATTGTATTATTTAGTTTATAAATATATATTTATATGGAACAGTTCATATCAATCATTACGCCGACATTTTTAAAAATACCCAAAAAAAAAACAAATTATTAAAAATAACCAAGTTTTTGATAGAATTTTAAAAATACCCCAACCGTGGATTTATTCCACGGTTTTGAATTTTTATTCAAAACCGTGAATTTATTCCACGGTTTTGATTAAAAATTCAAAACCGTGGAATAAATCCACGGTTCTGATTAAAAATTCAAAACCGTGGATTTATTCCACGGTTTTGAATTTTTATTCTTTTTTTTTTTTTTTTTTTTTTTTTTTTTACTACTGGTTTGAATATAAATCACGGTTTTTTTTTTATATGTATATATTGTATATGATGTATATGTAAATGTTTTATTTTTTAGTTCATTTTAAATAATGAATTATGTACATAATTAATAAAATTTATAATCAAAATATAGCACCTATACATTTATTTTTATTCAATTTATAAATTCACAGTTATGAATTTTTTTTCTTTTTTTTTGTGCACTATTAAGGTTTGAATAAATAAAATATCAACGGTTTAATTTTTTATGTATATATATATATAATATAATATATGTATAGTATATATAATATAAATGTTTAACATAATAGATATGTTAAAATTTTTAGTATGTAATATATAATATAATATAAATAATGAATAGATATGTTCAACATAATGGATATAATATAAATGCTTTAATTTTAGTCCATTTCAAATAATAGATATGTTCAACATAATAGATATGTTAAAATATTCACGGTTTATATATGTATATATAATATAATATAAATGCTTTATTTTTAGTCCATTTCAAATAATGAATTATGTACATAATTAATAAAATTTATAAACAAAATATAGCACCTATACATTTATTTTTATTCAATTTATAAATTCACAGTTATGAATATATTTTTTTTTTTTGCACTATTAAGGTTTGAATAAATAAAATATCAACGGTTTAATTTTTTATGTATATATATATATATAATATAATATAATATAATATATGTATAGTATATATAATATAAATGTTCAACATAATATATATGTTAAAAATTTTAGTTCAACATGATGATGTATATGTATATATAATATAATATAAATATTCTATTTTAGTCAATTTCAAATAATAAATTATGTACATAATTAATAAAAATTTATAACTAAAATATAGCACCTATACATTTATTTTTATTCAATTTTTATAAATTCACGGTTCTGAATTTTTATTATTTTTATTTTTTGCTTTTTTTTTGCTTTTTTTTTTTGCACTATTAAGGTTTGAATAACTTTGTACATAGCCTTCTTCCAAGGAAAAAAAGAAGTATTTTCTCAATAAGCATTCAATTTGAATAAATGCAAAACATCAAAATTACCAATCAATATTTCAAATTGGAGAAGTATTTAGGACATCACAGTGGCGGACTTAAAGTTTAGGTTAGTCAAGAGTGTCTAACCCCTCTTATAACTTAAAATTTTAATTATGTATATTAAAATTTAATTTAAATTTATTTAATTTAAAAACTTTTATATAGTTCAGTATCTCTCATAAAATATCATATGTTGACATATTATAGTCTAGTAGTTAAAGTTTTATTTTGTGAGTGTAGAGATTTAAGTTCAAATCTCGTCTATTACATGTTACATATTTTAATTTCTCTTAAAATATCATAGGAGAAGCACATATTTGTGTCTCATTAATTTCCCGTTTAAAGTCAAAATTTCACTACTTCAAATAAAAAGGCACATATTTTATTTAAAAGCACATATTTGTGGCTCTTTCATTTCCTCAACTACGCTTACCAACAAAAATAAAAATTATTTCAAATTAGTTTGATTAATATATATGGTATATGGAACAGTAGAATTGACAAAATCAATAACTTTCTATGACATGACAAATCAGCACTGGCTTTTTTTTTTTTTTGGAAGAACAATGTCACAAATTTGGAAGAACAAAGTTTTTTTTTTTTATATTTCGTTGCATAATCAGTGGAAGACAATTTTTTTCATTTTACTCTTTATATTTAGTCTGTGTTTTTCTTGACAACATGAACTCTGTAAAATAATATATCAATTTCTAAGTAAATATTTTGGCTCGTGGGGCCGTTTTAAATCAGTCATGTATTTGTGAACTTTGTACATAGCTCTCTTTCTTCAGGAAAAAAAAGAGAGAATTTTCTCAATTTGAATAATGCAAAACATCAGACTTATAAATCTATATTTAAAATTCATAAATATAGTTTATTTTAAAAATTATGGTCATTGTGGTTTTTAATTTTAATTATTAATTAAAATATGTGGAAAAGATGATCACAAGTTACAATCACTGCTTTTTAAGTTTATAGACAATTTTTTATTTTTTTTTGCATTAATAAGCTAAGTTTAAAAATTTGTAGCTTGCAATGTTATTTTGACATTCACATAATATGTATAACTTGCAGCTAGTGAGCAGTGTTCATGATGTGTCGTTTTGTACGTCTGGTACCTAATTATCTATTGAATATGCTAAGACAATTTCATAAAGATACATACTGCGAGCTATATATGAAACGATAAAAATATATAACATAGCTCAACCCCAAGCATAATAAAACATAACGAAAGTAAACTACACTAAAATAAAAACTATAAAACTAAACTCAAACATAGTAAAACATAACATAGATAACTAAACTAAAACTATAAAAAAAACTCTCTATCCATTATAATTCTAAGGCGAATATCGGTTAGGTGCTCTACCCCTATTTTCCCTATTGAAATCCCAAACACGCCGCCAGTCATTCCACTGTGGTTCTCCTTCCTGCGCTCTACGAGCGGGTGTAATCTCCTCCTCCGGCTGGGCCTCTATGCTCCTCGCGAGTGCTGTACTCCATGGATCCTCGACTGCATGGGTAGCTGGTGGTGGCGGGGGGGTATGGAATACTGAATCCATAAACTGGGACGCGTAGTCAGGCTGAGTCCCGCTACCAGAGGCCTCCCAATCGTGAGCCAATACTGGATACAGCTGACGTGGGGATGCGTTTGTGGGGTCAAATGGACACACCGATGGATCAACACTGATCTGAAAATTCGGAGACTCATGCATAGGCTGGTGGTCCGGAAACTCATGCTGCTCATGCGGCTCAGGTGGTGGCGGCATGAAGGCAGGACCCTGCAAGAATACCAATAATTCAATCTTAATCTACTGAATGAGAAAATTTTAACAAACTTAATTCAAAATATAGCATCTAAAATAAAAAATGAGATACCTGGGGAAGAACTGGACGTCCATGCTCGTCATGGAAGGCGTGCCAACCGGATATGCCCAGTACCCAACGATGGTAGTCCCACTCTGGCTGCTCTGAGGGCTCCGGTGGCATCTGACTAGCCCTAACAAATGGCTCGTCGGGCTCGGCGGCTTGTACTCTGCGCCAATCAATTTCCTCTCCGGCATCTCGCAGCATCGTGACTAGCTTTGCCTCGTGGCCGTGGCTCTCAATGCAAGGGGCAACCAAGTTCAACATCGCATGCCCAAAAGCTCGGTAGCCTTTTTTTCCAAGACAGACGACTGATCGCGCGGCACCTTTAATCGCTACTAGTAGCTAAAAAAAAAAATCCAAAGTTAGATTAAAATAAAAATTAAAGTGGATAAAAAAAATGTGTTGTCTTAGGTGAATTACGTACATCACGAGCACCTTTCCGCCCAGTGGGGGTATAACCATCATCTTCGAATATCTTCGAGCGCAAAAAATTGCCGTAATCTCCCTCTAGGTACACCGATGCCATGCAGATCTGCAGGTACCAAGCCTGATATCTCAATAGGGGATGTCCTTGGAACTGTATCCCATCCACCGGCATCTGCCACAAGTTGTCCATCATATTCGCTGCCCTATCGTAGTGTACCGAGTAATGCGAACTCCAATCTTTATTGGGGTAATGAGCGTGGGCCGTCCTGTAATTACTATGTTAGTGATAATTTAAATGCAAGAAATAATATTAAGTACAAAATGCTAAAAATAACTTACCCGTAGCCGTGTAGACTCCTGACCACATATCTCGGGACGTCTGGATCTGCAGGGATGAGTGGATCATATCCAAACTGACGGAGCACCCGGTCTGGATAGTGGTGCTCCACTATCCAGAAGCAAACTAGCGGACCCCTGTAGAGCCACACGTTCTCATCATCCGCTACAATCTGTGGCAGATTATCCTCATTGTATAGCTCCTGGTATGGAGTCCATATCACCTGCGTGTCACCTAGACTCTGAATTTGACTTCGAACCACCCTGATACCTACTGGCTTTCCGTGAGGCTGGTTTGTGAACTCGTGTTTTCCGTGCCATTTCTTGCCAAATGCCGGGCATTCAAAACTATTGGGGTCTCCCCACTCTGGTGAGGCATTCGGTGCAGGTACCCCAACTGGTAGCCGTGACCATGACCAATGCTGTAATAAAAGTACCGGCCCGTATATGCCCTTACTTTTCAACTGTAATTTGAAAAATATTAGCCGTCAGAGACAAGTTCAATAATTAAAATAAGACAGCAAGTGCATGACAAGTGAAACAATTAAAATAAGAACATACTGACCTTACAACTCTGACACAAATTGGAGTAGAGATGTGCTAGGCCAGCCCCACCCCAGTTGTACTTTTCTTTCGGCTGAAGGTCTCGCAGCAACTCTAGATACATCATCGGGATGGCATCACCACTTGTATCAGCGAACATTACAGAACCAAATAGGTCCATCACGAAGCCCCGTGTGTATCTGTAATGTCGATATTACAAAATTTGTATGAGTACCTCTGAAATAGGGTAAAAAATAAATATATCTATAATAGTTTGTATGTGTACCTATGAACCTCGCCTGGCGTAGAAGACCAATCAATTCCTGCCGCAAACATAGTTCGCAACTTCTTCCTATTTAGACTGTACTTGGACCTCCCACCATTATCTCGTATATCTGGATCTGCTCCCAACAGATCTTCTAGTCTGGCATTAATCGTGTCCTCATTTGTGGGGTCAGATATGCCACCAACGGGCATGCCCTGGATGGGCAAACCCCATAGGGCACTAACGTCCTGGAGAGTCACTGTCATCTCTCCGAACGGCAAGTGAAACGTGTGCGTCTCTGGGCGCCATCGCTCCACTAGTCCTGCAATGAGAGACCCATTAATGGCCTTACTCTGTGTCTCCATAATATTGACCAAATGGTATAACCCCCAATTTTGCAGATACTGGTCCATCAACGGGTAGTACTTCATAGCATAATGCCGACTCCTGACATCTAAAATGTCATCATTCTGCGTTGAAAAAAATAAACAATATAAATAAATGAAAATACGAGAACTAGACAAAATTTAATCTTAAAAATAAATAGAAAAAGGTAATCAAGTACCTCAACAGATGCCAGTGAGACTCGGTGCTCATCGTGAGACATCCATAATAAAGGACTGAAATGGTCCTTGCTGTTCTCGGGAATGGGCTCATCAACAGGGTCGGGTGGTGGTGGTCTCCTGGGCCGTCCCCTAACCATCCTATGCTGAAACAAAAATATGGGTTGCTATTTAATATGGGTCATTTCATTCCTAACTATTATTAAATAAAATGTTAAAGAGTTATTGTATTTGTTATGTAAATAAAATCAAGGTTCAATTAACTCTTAAAGCATTTGAACTTGTTACATGATCTCTTCGAATGTTGACAATTTACAGAGGTTTCAAAATAAAAATGACATGAAAAATATGGAATATGAAAGAAAGAAATTTCACATGACATGAAAGAAATTTCACATGTTGAGATTTTTGAAACAAATTGTTTGAACTAAATTTGTGATTTGTTTTTTATTTGTTCAAGAACTATACATATAAAAAAAAAATCATCTAATACATATTTCTTAAAATTTTCAACACTTCAAGTTCCATATAAAAATCATTTATTTTATTTTTTCTGAAAAATTATCATATATATTGTTGCATATAACATATAACATGAGTTCATCACATTTTATTGCATGAGATCTGTCACACCCCAAACCAGGAATACTGAATTTAAGGTGTGATCAACCTCGCCTCGTACCTAATTAATCATTAAGCACACAAGGCTAATCATAAAAATAATAAATCAAACAACAGCAGAAGCATAATAATATAAAAATAAAGCATCAGTCACATAGTGAATAAATAAACATACACATACACAACATATAATTCGATCAATCTCGGATCCAAAAAACATCAACTACAGAAGGGAATACATGATCTATTGAGCCCGTATATGTATAACACAGGAAGTACGGAACTCGTAAATCTAATCAAAAGCCTAACCCTAACTAAGTCAAGTGGTGTGGCCCTCGGAGACAGCTCCTGACATCTCACATTTCAAACAAATCATCTCACATTTTAATCCCTTTAATTCATACAAATCACAATGGCTATACATTTTACATTTCAGACCCTTAATAAAATTATTTTGCAATGTGGTCCCTGATTTTAATAAAATTTGCCAAGGTCTGCATATTTGCACAAACAACCCTGAATTTATGTTATTTACACTCTGGCCCCTGTCAAGTCTAATTCTGGTAAAATAATCTATACCATGCACAGTAGTACCATGCGCTACCAGTAACCACATAAGGCTCGAAGGCCGGTAAAACAAACAAGCACACATGCACATATACCAGACGGAGACAACCTCAATTTCCATAAAAAGGTAGCATTATTCAAAATTCACCGCAAAGCGGCACGATTCAAGCAAACCTCAATTTCCATAAAAAGGCCGGTACCAATTTAATTATAGAAGCACAAACGTCACAACAACAATTCAAGAGTGTACCGGCCTTGATTAATTCACTAGTTGGTCGGAAAAATTGACAATCCGAGCCGACTAAACAATTAATTTTTCACAACTCAAAGAGGGATTTTAAGAGGTGTTAGACTAACCGAAAGAGAGGCAAATATCACAGAGGCAGCACAGTAAGAACAACGGCCGGTTCCAAGTCGAAAAGAACTCACTCTTCGGCCATCAAGGATAATCGACCAGCACAGAGTTAGTACCTCCAAGCACTAAACTACCGCCGGGATTTTGGTGGTGGCGGCTCGGGTCAGCGAGAGGGGGCGGAGTGGTGATGCGGAAAAGAGAGAGAGGGGGCGGAGAGAGAGGGGGCGGAGTGGTGAGGGGACGGACCAAGAGAGAGGAGAGAGTGGAGCGGGGCTGGTGGGCTCGCCAGCGACGGAGGAGGGGAGAGGGGGTGGCGTGGGCTTCACGGACAGAGAGCAAGTGAGATGGGGGGGCTGCTTGGGGTTTTTCACGGACAGGGAGGAAGGGAGAGGAGTGGAGAGAAGAGAAAGAGAGAAAAGGGTTGATAAATAGGGCTGCTTTAATATTCGTGCTAAATGGAATCCAATGGTCCAAATAATTCGAAATTTTAATATGGTCTCAATTAAATTCCAGTTTCTTTTATAAATTCAAATCGAAAGTTAGTAAATTTTTGTAATTATATTCGCACATAAAATTCGTATATTTATTTCTCAATTTAATTAATTCTCTAAAAATCCTAAATGAACGAGTTTAATAAATTCTATATTATATTTGTACGAATAATTTCGTATAATTATACTTTTAATTATAATTCAATTATTTATTTATTGATACAAATCAAATTTAAAAATAATTATTTTTTAATAATTCAACGAAGCCTGTAACGAATTTTCCAGATAATTACAAATAAATGTATAGGTGCTATATTTTGTTTATAAATTTTATTAATTATGTACATAATTCATTATTTGAAATGGACTAAAAATAAAGCATTTATATTATATTATATATACATATATAAACCGTGAATATTTTAACATATCTATTATGTTGAACATATCTATTATTTGAAATGGACTAAAATTAAAGCATTTATATTATATCCATTATGTTGAACATATCTATTCATTATTTATATTATATTATATATTACATACTAAAATTTTTAACATATCTATTATGTTAAACATTTATATTATATATACTATACATATATTATATTATATATATATATACATAAAAAATTAAACCGTTGATATTTTATTTATTCAAACCTTAATAGTGCACAAAAAAAAAGAAAAAAAAATCATAACTGTGAATTTATAAATTGAATAAAAATAAATGTATAGGTGCTATATTTTGATTATAAATTTTATTAATTATGTACATAATTCATTATTTAAAATGAACTAAAAAATAAAACATTTACATATACATCATATACAATATATACATAAAAAAAAAAAAAAAAACCGTGATTTATATTCAAACCAGTAGTAAAAAAAGAAAAAAGAAAAAAAAAAGAAAAAAAAAAAGAATAAAAATTCAAAACCGTGGATTTATTCCACGGTTTTGAATTTTTAATCAGAACCGTGGATTTATTCCACGGTTTTGAATTTTTAATCAAAACTGTGGAATAAATTCACGGTTTTGAATAAAAATTCAAAACCGTGGAATAAATCCACAGTTGGGGTATTTTTAAAATTCTATCAAAAACTTGGTTATTTTTAATAATTTGTTTTTTTTTTTGGGTATTTTTAAAAATGTCGGCTCATTACGACTCTCAAACTAAATATTTGAGTCTATGGCGAGTCAATTTGCGCTCTCCATAGTACCATACCCTCACTCATAAAGAATTGTTATCGTTATGCATGCTTTCAAATTTAACATAAATAACTAAATAAGCAACATGATGTCGATCATCGATCTGACTCAACGGGACGATCCGATCTAACGACTTAATGAATCGGGTTCGAATCTGCATTGTCTGATCCGATGCAATTGGATTGGGTTGGTCATGGTCCCTTTTTTTTCTTTACAATTTGTATATTATATTAAATTAAAACCTGACACATCCGGTAAAATGGGAGTTCTAGAATTCAAAACGCAGCATTTACCTACTGAAACTCTGAATTTTGAAAGCAACACCTTTGACCAATATATAAACATCCGGTAAAATGGGAGTTCTAGAATTCAAAACGCAGCATTTACCTACTGAAACTCTGAATTTTGAAAGCAACACCTTTGACCAATATATATATGAGTTGGATTAAAATGAGCCATGACTTATTTTGTGTTGGTGAGTCATAACTCATTTTGGTAATTTTAAAAATTCAAATAACCGATTCGAACAGTTCATCTTGTTCTCCATATTGAAATGTACTTGGAGACCAAAGTTTACATTTTTTGAAATTTAGTTACTATTTATTAAGCATTTTTTAAAATTGCTGATCCGATGGTTCAGAAAATTTACTGTTTTTTACTGTTCACATCAAAATAATAATTTTCAAAAATACTTAATAAATAGTAAACAAATTTCAAAAAATGTAAAATTTGGTCTCCAAGCACATTTTAATATAGAGATAACATCTAACAGTTCGAATCGGTCGTTTGGACTTTCAAAATAAAAATACGACGTAGAATACAAATGCTTAGTGAGCTATGGCTCACCCAAATCCATCTCTCTCTATATATATATATATATTTAACACCTTGATTAATATTAATAAAAAAATGAACATATTTTATCTATCATTAATTGGTTCAGACAGGATTAGATTGGATTCGAACTATGAAAGACTTGGTCAAATTTTGAAACTTCAGTAAAGTAGCATGCACCTAATAATCCGTAAAAAAATATCTACGTGAAGAACTATTCTTTGTTTTTAAATCTAGTTGCAAAAGTACATGATCTTTGATATGGGATATGGGAGATCATAGATTTGAAACCTAAATTGGTGAAATCTTTTGATCTAATAAAATGAGAATGAAATTGGAGGCTCGTTTGACTTTCATCTTTCTTTCACAAAAATAAATAAATAATGTATCTACATGGGTTAATAAAAACTTCTCTGGGCTTGGATAAATTCTTGGAGAGATCCCCATTTTACATTTAGAAACATAATTAAATAGCACCATTTATTTTTTCTTACAAAGAAAAATTTACCAACAAAACAAAAGGAAACAGTTGTAAGGTCATCCGTTGAATAAAATAACAAATTTGTAATATAAAATTTATTATATATTGGTCATTATATTCCACTCCAAAATATAGTCATCATGCATCTGTTGCTTGTAAGACCTCACAATTGTTCACATTAATTGCAGGGTCATGACTAACATTCAAGGTATATTATTTTTTTCAGTATAGAGAAATTAAGTAGAAGGCAACCTCAAGTTGCTTGTAAGACTTCACAATTATTCACGTTAATTGGAGATTTTATTAAATTTATGATTAAAAACATAGTATTGGAGGTTCTAGAAAAAAGTCAACTGCTTAATTTAGATACATGAGCACATTTAAAATTCATATACATTATCAATTGGATTCAAAATTTTGTACTCATTGTGTTATGAAGAAGGAAGGATATTAAGGGGTTGAATTAAGTAGCGTACCAATGTCATGTGTAGACTTGCAATTTCTCTTGGACCCAAGTTCCAAAAAAGTTAGTATGCTTCCTTCACTGCATGTTTTCTGTATGCAGATTTTTTATAAGATAATTGCATTTAAATTTTAATGATGAATTTAAAGAGAAGGCATGTAGAAGTAAGTTTGAAAGGGCTTAAATTGCACACAATGTAAGAAATATATACCTTGTCAAAGAATAAATTTTAGGAGGATATAGTAATCAGTTTATCATTATCTTTTCTTAACTTAAAAGAGTTCGTAAGGGTTCTTTAGATTTCTTAGCTCTTTAATTCCACCGAGCAACTTCTCTTTAGTTCAGATTAAGTTTTGTTTATTTTGTCCAGATTAAGCCTCTTAGTTCTTTTTGTCCGAATTCTTAAAACACCAATTTTATTAAATTAAGCCTCCTTAACATTTTTAATTTGTTATCTTCTTAGCACATGTTCTTAATCCAACTCTACTGAATAAGTGCTTCTTAGCTTTACTTGAAATTTAATCTTACCCATTGTACTGCACAACCCCCATAATAAAGAACAATTCCAAAGAAAAGAAAAAAAATATATAAAAGCCCCGCACATGCAACAATAGAAAATCATTGTAATTTATTCGTTAATAAATTAAACTGAGACGGCAATTTCCAGTATATATATTGCAAATTTTCATCATTTATACGCGTCGGTTATGGCAAAACAATATAAACTAAAAATCTCCAGGGCCTATTGTTAATAAAAGAGAATTCCTATTATTTGATAAATCCAGAAAAAGGCTTATTTCTTCTGGTTCAAGTAGAAATTTAAATGGAAGAATTTTCGAAATACCAAATGTTTATTGAGGATCAAGAAAAAAAAGAATTAAGTCCGCAATATCAAACATTGAATCTTTAGAATATTCTGAACTATTCATGAACATTATAGCAAATAAGATCAATACATTTATGGCTCCGACATAAATAAGGAGCTGTGCGGCAGCTACAAAATAGGAGTTCCTGCTCAAATAGAAATATTTCAAATCCGTCTGGCACGACTATAGAAATTACACCAGTAGTTCACAATCTAATCTATTTTAGGAGCAGGCATGTTGATAATCAAGTTGGTAAGGATAACAATCTCGTTTCTATTTTTATCTAAAATATTTTGTACCTAAAAAATAATTATAGTAAAGAAAAAATTTGTAGCTACGCATTTATCGAAAATATTTGAAAAAATCAAGTCTTTGTGTATACTAGATTCAAATAACTAGCATAATTCTGATTTTTCCTGATTAAAAAAATTAAAAAAATAGATCTTTTCATCGTATAATGAAGTATCACATGAGTGGATATTCGATTTCTTTTCTACATCTAGGGTCAATTGATAACAAAACACTTCAATATATCAAATATTGATTCCAATGGTTTTTGCTACTAGAACCTTCTCAATCACGATTCTTGCTTTTCTTCTTTTATGATTGAACTTTTGATCTGATTCATTCAAAAAATGAATCCTAATTATTCTTTATTTTGAAAATGTATTCTATAAATTTGTGATAGAGATTTTTCTTTATTTTATAAGATACATTTTTAAAATGTTCAAATTTTGAAATATTCATTTCGAAAATCAAATTGAGCAATATGCTATGCTCATTCACGGGCTTATGCTAGCCTATACATTAATGTCTATTAATGAAGATGAGCTAATGGAATTAATTATTCAAAGCATTTAAAGCATTGATAAATTGATAATCCAAATTGTGTTGTTGGATCACATAAGTTAACTTCTCCAAGCTAGTAATCAATGTGCGTAGTTATGATTAGTAAAATTAAGGAGAAAATTGTTGGTTCATGATTGTGAATACGTATATTAAGGAGAAAATTGTTGGTTCATGATTGTGAATACGTATATATGCCGTAGGTTCCGTATGATAGCAAGGTACGAAAATTCTTTGGATCAATTTCCATTTGAGGTTGCTTAATAGAGACAAATACATGATGCTTCTCCTTAAAGCTAATGAGGCGACATTAACAAAAATAACTTAAAATTTTCCAATTTAAGTAACTTTCACACCCAATCTATCAATTAATTAATAACTGATATAGTAATAAGTTTCAATAATGAACAGTCAGGGGACAAAAAAATGTTCAGATGATGTATATATTTATAGATATCATCATTGTTCTAATTGAACTGAACTGTTTTATGATAAATCATTTAAATTAGCTGAATAAAGTCATTTAACTGAATTATGACTTCAATATGCAAAATTTATATTGTTTGATAATCAAGCTGTTCTGAAACTTACAGATATAATATACATAAAGAAACTTACAGATATCTAATTTCATCTATATTGATTTTTCATGTTCAACAATAGATTGATAACTATTCAATAATATACGGTAATCTGATCCCTTTTCTATATGTTGATTGTTAGTTGTACGTTCTTAATGAATTAACATTTGTGCATTACCAGATTATTACCAGCTGCCTGCATCTGATTGAGTCACAACATTATTTTTGTGTTGATAATTAATTATATATATATGAAGGTATGAAAACTAAATTATATATATACCCTCTTTTTTGACGGTTGACTTATGCTAAATTAATTCAAAAAATTATAAATTTTGCATATAAATTTATCACTCGTGAAGTAAATCGGTTTCAACAGATTGTAACATAATCTAGTGAATCTATTCATTTAAAATATATATATATATACTTATGCATGATTTTCTATATAGTTTAAAGTAAAATGATTTGGTACTGTAAAATTGACTCATATGCATAGTATGAAAATTTTATATAATTAATCTCCATTTGCTTTTGATCATAACTTGAAAGTCTGACTCTACCTCCAATACGTGCTATTTGTTTAACTGGTTTTTTTTAAAATTTTCCCCAACAAATTACTGGTAGTTTTATATATTTTATGAACCTGGAAATTTCCTGATCAATAACCCTGTTGAACATTTACGTGGGCAAATACATGTAGAATGATTTGACTTCCTATACTTAATTCGAATTTATTAGGTGGAAATAGATGTATGTACGGCAATGACGTGTCATCTGAACAATAATATATATTTGGAAATAGATGTATAGTAATAGTATGATGTACATGTACGGAACCATATGGGCTATAGGCTATCAGCCAGGAGACTTGCACTTTTAACTATATTTCCTTGGCTATGACTAATCGGAAGAATTTTTTGCATTGCTTGCATGATCGATAAACTCATAAACATAATTAATAGGATGATAGCAGTAGTAAGTTAATGTGATTAATTATTTGAGTTGCATACAAACAAGACCTCAAATCGTGGAATTACGTTTATCTTTGCCCAATACGTACATGAAGTAATGTATAATTAATTAATACCTTCCACCTCATCAGATCAAGCATGACTAAAATACTATATATTGTCAGTACCGAGCCCAAGTGTGTCAGGTGGCGCCACCACCGGCCTCTTTCCACGATTAAAATATTTTTCTACAATTGAGGGACACGGCCTTATACTTTGTAATTTAATTTTGTGAAATTCTTACAATAAATGTTCAACTCATTCTAGATCACATTGGCAGTAGCTAAACTTTGTAGTGGAATAGAAGTGGGTTCAGGTGCTGTGGTGGCAAAAGAAAGGGACATCTGGTCGTTGGTACCAGTTAGAGAAGATAAAGTTTAATCTCTGAGCTAGATAGCTTGCAAAAAGACATTTTACTGTTTCAATTTTTATTTTGGGTCACTAGTACAGAATAGTTAATAAGTGACGGGTTGTAAATTGACATCAATGATCGATGGTACCATTGATGGTGATAATGAACATTGGTGACAGTTGCAAACTATCAGTGATATGAATCATAGTGGCACTTTTATTAATTATAGATGGATTAAAGTTGAATGTATGAAAGACATACTATTACTGGATGCAGCTTCTGCCATGATTCCCCAAAAAAAAAAAAAAAAATAACATACTATTATTAGATATGTGGATATGGAGTTAATGAATTTATTAAACTCAAGATCTGGTGCAAACTGTCCAATTTGAGCTCCATTCAAGCACCAAGTTCACTCCCATCTCAAATATCCACCTGTTCTAGGCCCAATATTCTTTTAGCCCAATTTCTTTTATGCTATGTCGAACGCAGCATTTTTTTAAGCAAGTAATGGGTTGTATAGGGCAAGCAAAAAATGATCTTAACTCATGGATCGATCGGGATCAGTCCGTAACTTGATCACTAGCAGCTTCTTCGGCTCGAGCCATTAACGAGTTAGTTCATTACTGTTAGGTTAACGAGCTATGTCGAATACATCATTTCTTTTTCTTTTTTTTTATAATAAGGCTAGAGTACACTTCATTGAAGCAAAAAGTTTATTTTTTGAAATCAATTTAATACATCAGTTTAGTTTGATTTAAAAAAATTCAAAACCGATTGTACTGAACCGACCGAAATAATTTTAAATAAATTCACTTAAACTAATATTGATTCGGTTCATTTCTTAACACCAAAGCAATTGAACCAGCTCCAGCGAAAACAAGAGCTTCACGTGTTTGTTTTGCTTCCAGCCTTCTTTTGAAACCTTGGAAGCCGTGCCCAGCCTTTCCCTCCTTTTGTTTTGTTTTGAAACCTTGGAAGCCGTGCCATTTGCTCTCTCTCTCCCTTTCTTGACACTTCAATCCATTTTTCACCTTCAAAATTCAACCCATTACCCACCTAACTATTTTCTCTTCTTATTTCTCTTTTCTTTCTATTTTTATTTAATATCCATTTATTCATTATTTATTTTTATTTGGCCTTTACCTAAGAGGAGGCACAGAGGCGCTCTCTCTCAAATACTGACTTCTCTCTTGGATTTAACTAAACCCACCTCAAATTCTGAATCTCTTCAAGTAACCTCCCTTGATCTGTTTTTATACCCTATTCAAAAAAAAAAAAAAAATTGATCTTTGAACCTTATTCGTGTTTCTTCTTTTCTGAGAACAAATATGATTGTTCAACAGTTGGTGTGCTTTTTTTCTTTTCCTTTTTTTGAGTTTTATTGTTGAGAATTAATAATTCGGTTTGAACCGAACAAATCAAATAAAATTTTGATTCGATTCGGTTGATAGGCTAAAACGGTTCGGTTCTATTTTTAAAACCGAAATAAAACTTTAATTTTCCTATTTTATTTCAGTTTCAACTGAACCGAATCGATGAACACTCCTATTCTCGGCCTTGAGAGAGAAGCGGCCAAATGGAGATGTGAGAGGGAAAGTTGGGGAATTAGACGGGTGGAGTTAGGAGGGCTAAATAATTTCTCTAAAATTTAATTCGGTTAAACTTAATCCAAAGAGAAGGAATTAACAGTTTAAATATATATAGCAAGGGAAAATCGTTAAAGGTGAGTAAAAGATGGACGACTCGAATTTAATCAACCCCAGTTTCCTGCATCTACAGATCATCAACTTTTAATTAAGAAATACTTAACACTACAAAAGTATGTAAATTAAACAACTGCCGAAGTATCGGGCATGTCTTGTGCAGTCACAACCACCGGTTGATGCACATCTCATGGAACAAATGGGAACAAGATTCAATCTTCGCCACCATCTCACCTTGCTGCAACTGGCCCAGACACACAACACAATCATTCCCCTCAGCCCTTCCATCCCTTTGGTACATATACGTTACAAGAAAATAATCAATACTCGAATTGTATGCTCTGTTACAATCCCTTTGATGATTTCTTATTTAACACAGTGAAAAAATTGTATCATACTGTTACAATCCTGTATCCTTAAGTATGTTGTATTATGCATGCCTCAACAAACCAAGGGAATTATACACTATATCCTGGCAAAACAAAAAGATATTTTCTGTCCGTGTCTCATTCCCTCATTTTCTGCAATGGATTCTTATACCATACCTGTTTCACTGTTTGAATCTCTTGGTGAACCATTATTTGACACACGGTTGAGCCCAAAATTTATTCTTATTATCATGTTTTATTGCATTTTATTTATCAATTTGTTCAGTTTTAATTAATATTAGTCGAGACACAAGATACTGCACAAGTTGTTAATTATTGCAAAATTAGAGCACGAAACCGCACGATCTACATGTGCACAGAAGATCAAGAATATCAAACCGAATGAAGAAACAAATTGATCTATAATATCTTGGCTATCGCTGCCAATTAATGCATTTCATTTGACTGCCGCATCAAATCTTACCAATTAATCATATTTAGCTGGCGCATATTGTTTACCAATTCACTTTAATGGTGCATATTTCTTACCAATTCAATTACCATTTAAAACATGAAATAGAGCCAATTATTTTATTGGGCATGTTAAAGGTTAATTTGATTGGCTGGCGCATCACATGAGCATTTATTTTCTTACCAAATTAGGAAAAACCTGGTATATACTCGTCTCTGGACAGAAATGAGATATCTGAACTCTAGCATATTTTATTTTATTTTGGGGGACACTTTGAATACTTGGGAGAATTCGGCCGGAGGAAATCAAAGAAAAGGGAAGTTCGGCCAGGAGTACGTATCTTCTGAGATATCTCAATTTTTGCGTGACCGACGTGTCCGGTGCCTATTCGGGGGTAGCGCAGGGGCCCAGTATTATTGAGCTTCGAAATTTGTGAAGACTGTATTTGAACGGTTTAGATTTTTCAAAAAGTCACGCAAAATTTGAGATATCTCAGAGGATATGAATTCTTTCGTCCCGAGGCAAACCAAAGGATGCATAGAGCCGTGTTTGATTTAAGGGAGCCTTTATTCTTCTTCTTCTTTTATTTTTCTAATTTTAAATCAAATATGACTTGTGCTTGTGTTGAAATTATGCTTGGCTAAACATTTTATCTAGGGATATGGGAGTAACTTGATATTTTAGTTATGTTAATTTAGTTGTTTGAATTTATTTGTGGTTGTGATGTTGGATTGTTTATGAATGCTTAAATGGGTTGTTTAGTTATTTCTTATTTTATGAAGGGATCCACTAATAATAAATTGAGAGCGAAAGAAGAAATTTATATTAAAAGTATCTTTTGAAATAGTGATAAGTATGCAAACAATACTAGGTAAATTTGGTGATGGACCGAAAGGAGAAATTGAATTGTTTGAACAACATAAACAAACTTTAGTATTCAGAGCTACGAAATTAGTCCAAAATGCTTTTGGAGAAAAACATGGATTATCAAATAGCTTAATGGGTTTAGATTAAAACTGATAAGCCACGAACGTAGAAGACCTATTTAATCTAGATATGATGCGAAGCCGCAAAAGTGAAAAAATATTTACCTTAGGATAACAACCCCTCAATAATTACAACCCAAATATTAGAAAAACAATTAGAAATACATAATTAAAAGTATCATAGGGAAACCATAACTCTAGATACTCATTTTCTTTGATTTCTCTCATCATTTATTGTTTCTGAAATTCAATCTGCATTATGTTAATTTAAGTTGCATTCAGATAATTCGGCCTGCATTCAGTTTGGAATTCAGGCTGAGATTCTGAAATTTTGTTTGCATTAGTTTATAATTCATCATGTATTTAGTTAATTCATCCCGCATTTTTAGAATTCAGTTTAGAAAAAATCATTCAATATTTGATTGTCTAGATCATTGAAAACCGGTAAACCAGTATTTACAATACCTCTCTGTGGTTCGATACTCAAATTACTAAACGATAAGGTGGTGCGCTTGCAACCGAATTGTATTAGGTTTAGATATTAAATTGTTAAGCTATCAAAATTACATCATCTCCTCAAAATGGCAAACTAAAGCAAGAAGTTTTACTTATAAAGAATGACAGAGGGCAAGGTGGCATTTAATTTGTCATGCACATGAGGGCATGTGTATATTGCTCCATGTTACAGGGTTGAGGTGTATCTCATTGTTTTGCCTAGTCACAATAAATCAACTTTCCATAATATAACTTATTGAAACATAGCTACATCCATATACATAATATTTTGTGGTTTTAGGTGGCAAATATACTTCTGGCTCATGCTGGAAGGGGAGGGAATGGAGTTGTGATGGAAGTTGCAGCCGAGATTGCACGTGCATGGTTGGCGCCACTTCTTGACACTGCATGTGACCGTCTTGCTTTTGTTTTGCAAAGCTTAGCCGCACTTATGAGACTCAGTGTAAGTATTGATCCCTTGATGTTACGTGTTTTTTGTACGTCACTTGTATAATAACAAATCAGGTTTATTTATCTTCAATATTATGGCTTGAACTAGTTGAGTCCTAATTTGAGACCATGGCAGGAATAAACATCATCAGCCCAGATGATTTAGTAAACTGTAAAAGTAAAAAATAAAAAATAAAAAATAAAAGAAAGAATAATCAAGCTAGTAGCCTTTGATGGATCGGGCAAAAGATGGTGGTATTGCTGGTACACCAACAATAGTTATAATTCTGGAACGGTGTTTATTACTTTCTTTAGTGCCCTTTTTAACACATCTCATGTTCACTTAATATGCGCTTCGATCGTCATATTGTCAGATCAACAGAACACAGAAGACATGGAGGGATATGTAGGTTTTCTGGCTGCCTTACGGTGTACATATAGTAATTTCATAAGAAACTTATCAAAGGAGTGCAAAAAACTGGTACGGCACCACCTTGACTCAGTCACAAGCCCCTACTCCCATATTTGCTACGAGCCTGAATCAAACCCAATCCACTAGGTTGCCCACATTGACATTGCATAGTCTAGGCAAATATATATAGTTCAAGTTGTATTGTTTTAGGGGAGAAGTAAGATTTCGGGTTTTATTTGTGTTCTTCCATTATTTGTCCTTGTTGTTGTATCTTGTTTGGCATTATGTAACAACAGCTTGCTGGTCACTTTATGCATATGTTTTTCTTTTGTTGACAAACTTATCTTTGTTGCTTGACATGTCTTGTATTTGTTCATCCTTTTTGCCTCTCTACTTAGGTTCTTCAATTCACACGATAGAGAATTCCATGTGGCATCTCTACCATATAAACCTGATTTTAAAGTCATGCCAGAAGGCTGGGATGGGTCCACCAGAGATCCTGACGAGGTGCTATATGAAATTTCCATGAAAGAAGATCAGATGCTCGCTCTATGAAGAATTTGTACAGCGACTCGAGTTCAACAAAAAGAAGGCAAACACTTATGTATATATAGTTACAATTCTATATTAGGGAGTTTTTGAAAATTGTAATTTCTTTTAGTTAAGTTGAGATTCGAATATTAAAATTAAGCTTTTGTAATGCATAGGCTAACTACAGTAGTGAATGCATAATGATTGAATAGAGATTTTGAATTTAAAATTATCATTTCTTATACATTATTGTAAAAAATTTAGGTACTTTAGTCTAATGAGGGGCAAGGGATATTGATAGTAATAGTTTGGAGGTGTAATTGTTAGGTTCCAGACTGTTTGGTACCAGTAATGGCAACATTGGTACCAAAAAGTTGGTGGCTTTCTTATCTACTGCATTAATTTCTTGTACTGAGCTGGGATGATTAATGTTTTTTTTGGTGTTCAGGTCCGATTCGAGCAAGCTTTGCTAGGTCTAGTTTCTTAGTAATGAATGTATGTGTAATGCCATCTTAATTAGGGTTAAGTACACTGACTAGAAGTAGTAAAGTAGTATCTAGATGCAAAATAAAAAAAATTGAAAAAAATTAAAATTTGAATTTTGTATACCGTTTTATAGTATTCAACAAAACTGTTAACAGAGTCATGTGATAAGCTTTACATAATTCAAAACAATTGAAAGTAGCATCTAGATGCAAATTTTAGAAAAATAAAATTTGAAACTTTTTTTTTACAGTATTCAACGAAATTGTCTACAAAGTTATGTGATCAGGTCTACAGAATTCAAAACAATTGAAAGTAGCATTTAGATACAAATTTAAAAATATAAAATTTGAAAATAATTTTTGTTTTTAAAAATTAAAATTTGATATTTTTTTTACTGGTTTACAGGATTCAACGAAACTATCTACAGAGTCATGTGATAAGGTTTATAGAATTCAAAAAATATATAATTTGAATTTCTTTTTATCGATTTATTGTATTCAACGAAACTGTCTACAGAGTTATGTGATAAGATTTATAGAATTCAAAACAACTGAAAGTATCATTTAGATGCAAATTAAAAATAAAAATTTGAAAAATAAAAAATTGAATGTTTTTTACTGGTTTACAGGATTCAATGAAACTATTTACAGAGTTATGTGATAAGGTTTACCGAATTCAAAATAATTAAAAGTAGTATCTAGAAGGAGATTTAGGAAAAAAAAATTTGGAGAAAATTTTTTTGAAAAAAAATTTGGAGAAAATTTTTTTGAAAAAAAATTCGAATTTTTTTTACAATATGTTTACATAATTTTGAAGTGGTCCTGATTAGTTATTAAAATTTTAAAAAAAAATTGTAGAAAAAAAATTTTGGAAAAAATTTTTGAAATTTTTTTTTGAAATATTTTGAAAAAAAAAGTTTGAATTTTTTTTTTTTTACATATATCTATTTACAAAATTTTAAAGTGGTCATAGCTAATTATTAGTTTTGAAAAGCTGTTAGAGATTTTCTAGATGTGGTCCTGGTCAAAGGTCTAAAAGTGATCCCGGTCAAGCAGTTAAAGTTGTTAAAGTAGAGGTTAAAGTGGTAGTTAAAGTGGAGGTTGAAGTGGTAATTAAAGTGGAAGTTATTGGGTATCACACAGAAATGAAAAGTTTTATGTTGACAGGATTCGTTGAATTAGTTTGCAAGATTTAGTATTGAAGTTTACTGAATTCGCTTCATTTGTTTGTAGAATTTTAGAAAATATCTGGGGATTTTTGGGAGACTATTAGCTGCTTCCTTAAAAATATTAATTAAATGTAATATAATATTAATTTAAATATTATATTAGTGTAATAATTATTTTATTCATTTTATTCATCACTATTCCAAATACACAATTCAAACGACATTTTTACTAATCTGAATAGTTCAAAATTAGTACTATTTTCAAACCACTCAAATTAGCGCTATTTTCAACTATTAACTAAAAATTCACTATTATTGCACTAATAACTAATACTTGCACAATCCAAATGTAGACTCTGTTGGGGATGGGTCAGCATTACCGGCTCTTTAAATTAGTTCGCCTAGTGGTTTTTATCTCTTCTTTGGTATCTTTTTTTATCAAGCTTCTAATAGCTAGCTATAGTGCAACTATAGTGATTTTGGACCTAGAAAGCTAAGCTACGGACTAAAACTGCGCTAATCAAGCTACGGTCGTTATAGCGGTAATAGCGGTCCGCTATAGCGCGTAGCGGCAATAGTGGTCCGCTATGTTACATGGAGTTATGATTTTACAATTTTTTTTTTTTTAAAAACATGATTTTGCAATTTTAATGGGCCTTAATGTTCAGACTTTTTTAACTTTATCAAGCTATATCAATACAATGGAACATGTGCGGGCTATACCGCTATATCAATTAAATTTTGGGAAGCGTCTAATTGTCCAGAGACATTTGTCCACCATTTGTCCACATAAAAACTGTCATTTGACATGTGCAAATCCTGTAAATTTAATGAGTTTGGCTAGTATAACATCAGTGTTATTTCAGTCTATATAACACCAACTTCAAAACCTATCAAATCGAGTTCAAATGGTGAATCCAAACCGTTCAAACCGATCTACTTCATAAGTTGTGCGTTTACATATAAAATTTATAAGTTTTTGAGTTTATCTGGTATCAAGTCAAGCGGTCAAATGTTTGAGTTTTTAAATTAATAACAATATACCAAACCAATTTATAAATCTCATTTTGGAGATAATCAAAGTTATGGTCCATGGTTATAGGTAATGAGTATTTAGGTCGGGTGTTGTAAAAAATCCCGTCATTATTGTACATTATTTCTCCTATAACAAAAATTCTCACGTAGATAATGGTCATTTTTTTTTTTTGATTAGTCTGAATAACAAATTACAATTTAAAAAAATAATAGTACTATAAGTACAACATAATTTCATAAATTAAGTAGTTTCTAAATTATTTATAAAAAACAAATTAATTTTCTGAATTAAATAAAATTAATTATAATAAATTAATAAACTACAATTTATAACAAATTAAATAATAAGTAACATTCTTTCTCCATTACTTTTGAGTTTTATTTATAACAAGAATGAACATTTGTCAATTTATTTATTTATAAGTTGGTTAAAAAAAAAGTGGTACATATCGAATAACCGTAATATATGCAAATATATTGGTTATTGTATAATATGTCGTATTTTGGTTGAAAATCATATTTTAAAATCTTCTTCTCAAACAAGAATATTTCAAAAATCAATAGTTAAAAATTAATTATAAAAAAAACTTACTTTTTCTCTCTCTTTTTTTCTTCCGTTCGTCTCTCTGTTTGAGGGCGCTTCGTTTTTTCTCCTTTCATCTCTCCGTCAGAGTATATATAGCAGATTTCTAAACTGAGGAGTGAACAACCGGGTGACTTTCCGGTATTCCAAAAAAGGACTTTTATCTCATTTTCGGTACGCCATTAACCGGTTCTTATTTTCTAGTATACCACTAACCAGACTAAAAAACCAGTTAACCAATAACCGGACCCTTAGTTATTTTCTGGTATACCATTAACCGGATACTTTTACCAAATTCGAGAACTGGAGGAGCGGAAAGAATGGATATTTCTGGTTAGTGGTTAATCGGTTTGGACAGAAATCAAAATTTAGTAAAAAAAAGGGGTAGTTTTCATAATTTATTAATTATTTTGGGTATTTATAAAAATTTCGGTATCCGTTATATATATATGGTCCGAGATTTAAAACAAAATTTGATGTGAAGCACAAATTTTTTAGTTTCAATTATTTACAAGGTCTAGGTAACAAACATGAACAAAAAGAAGTCTTTTTTGAAGTACATATATGTCAATTCCTAATTGTTATTTAATTTTTGGGCATGCTATAGCCAGGGCGAACCCAGCATAGAACAGCGGGGGACAGTCGTCTTCTTTAAATTTCGAGTTTTAGTGGCGATCTATCGATACCGATCGACTTTGTCCTCCTTTGGAATTTTTTTGCCCCCTCTGAATGTTTGATTTGTAATTCATATTAAATTTAGTGTTAAAATCAAAATAAATTTCATAAATTATGATTGATAATTAGAATTATAAGTTAAAGCATAAGAAATTACAAGTCAGAGCATTATAAAATATAAGTCAAACCATTATTTTTTTATCGAGTACCCAATTAGTTAATGGGTGTAAATTCGATAAGCTATTTAAACCTGATTTGATATTTTTTTGCCCCTCTCTGATGAAAATTCTAGATCTGTCCCTGACTACAGCATCCGTATGCTTGGGGCTTTGGATCAGACGGTCTCAAGTTGATAAGAAATTTGATCAATAACAGCCACTGATCATTCTAAATCAAATTATAAAATAGCCTTGCAGTGGACCAAAAGTGGGTCCAGGTGCTCTGGAGGCAGAAGGAAGAACTGGTTCTTGGTAACAGTTAAGAGGATGTAGTTCAATCTCTGAGACCGAGCTTGCAAAAGCATGGTGTTGGTGCAGTGTGTCCATAGCTTTCTGGTATAGTTGTGTCAGATGTTTAGTAGTACACTGTTACCAGTGCCTCAGTGTTGATGTTGCTGAGGATTTTTACTAAAAGGAAAAGAGGAAGTTCCTCCAAATCAATAAGCCAATACTCTTAAATAATTAACATAAAAGGAGCTTTGGTTCCTACTTACTCGTCAATAAAATAAATAAATAAATGCAAAACAAGAACCATGTCCAATTTGAGCTCGATTCAATAACTAAGTTCGAGCCCATCTCAAATAGCCACCTGTTCTAGGCCCAATATAATTTTAGCCCAATTTCTTTTAAGCCCATACTGTCCCTGGATCAAATTCGGATTAAATTCAATCCAATGTTCAACAAGGGGAGCAGAGGGATTTAATGGATATTGGATCAAATTCAGACCATTCAATTAACGCCAATTTTTTTGTGTTAGTTTAGATTTAGAATGTGGTTTACAATTTTAACTTTCCCGTACCAATCTTAACACAGATTGCACAACGCAGATCAGACTTCTGACCATTGGTCTGATTCCTATCTGATACCCCACTACGTATAATAAAGGGGTTACTTGAGATATATTGATATCTCGACAGCACTATCTTCAAGCTTATTTTATTCACATTTGGTCGAGAATTTCACACCATGTTCAACAAAGTCATCTCCTTTTTTATACAAAATATATTTTGTTAAATTTAAAACGTATAACCTTTTTGATTTCACAAGTTACTTTTACAAAGATTTGTTCCTTTCATACTTGTATCCTTCACGCACGATACCTTTCATAAAGAATAATTGCTGTTACCTGTTAGAAGTTTAGCATAAAACCTTGGCAAATTGTGGTATTTCCTTTTCACATCCCCTCAAAAGTAGTTGCCTCTAACCAGTATACCTTAAAAGGAATTAATTTTGGTCAGCGAAATATGTATTTGCACGAAGAACTTGGAAATTTTGACTTTGATTCTAAGCTAGACATTAGCCAACACGGTAAGACCCAGAGAAAAACAAAAATAGAAACAATTTTTGAGAGGGTAAAGTGCAGGAGCTGAATTAAAAAAAATTAGATATATTAAAGGTTTAAAGGTAAAAGATATAATGTGTGGCTATTGAAATTTAAATTCTAGTTTTCATGATTATAAAGTAAAATTTTAATTGCTAAACTAAAAGTACCTATATTTAATATTTGATGAGAAGGATATACTATATGAAATCTTTATAAAAGAAAAAATTCAATATATATAATAAAAAAGGTTAGAACTGTGAAAGTGGTTAAACATCTCTGACATGAATGTAGATCAGCCCACATAAAGTGTGCAATTAATGTATATATATTTAGGAAGCATCTAGCTATCCCTCATAACATTCCTCCATTTATCCTCCAGCCATTAACTACTTCAATAACTACTAATTACCTAGGAGACCACTTACTATTTGAGAACCATCTAATATTAGAAATTTTTTACAACTGATGCGCAAGTACATCTATAACGCATCAAACATTCATATATAACATATCAAGTATTCATCCCTAATATATCAAGTATTAAAAAAAAAAAATGGACACGTTTTTAGAGGTGAATTTGTTTTTGTCCATTCAATCTAATCAATATTTCTGATGATCAGTGAGGAATTTTGCAAATTTAAAATCACGAATGTTTTCTACATAATTTTATCTTTCAAATGAGATCCATGATAACATACTTTTGAGTTGTCCGATACACAAGTATTCATCCCTTATCGAGAAAGTATTCATTATCGTCGTGCAAGTAAAAATATAAAAATTCGACACATCACTCATCCGTCTTTTACACGTTTTTAGATGTTGTTTTTTTTTTTTCTCTGTTCAATCTAATCAATATTTCTAACAATCGGTGAAAAATTTTGCAAATTTAAAATCAAGAATATTTTCTACATAATATTATCTTTCAAATGAGATCTATGATGACATACTTTCGAGTTGTCCGTTGTACAAGTATTCATCCCTTATCGAGAAAGTATTCATCAAGTGCAAATATAAAAACTGGACATATCATTCATCCATATTTTACACGTTTTTAGAGGTGTTTTTTTTCTGTGTTCAATCTAATCAATATTTCTGACAATCGGTGATGAATTTTGCAAATCTAAAATCACGAATATTTTATACCTAATTTTATATTTCAAATGAGATCCATGATGACATACTTTTGAGTTGTCTGTTGCACAAGTATTCATCCCTTATCCAGAACGTATTCATCATCGTCGTGCAAGTGCAAATATAAAAACTGAACACATCACTCATCCATCTTTTACACGTTTTTAGAGGTGGATTTTTTTTTCTCCGTTCAATCTAACCAATATTTCTAGTGATCTGTGAATAATTTTGCAAATCTAAAATCATGAACGTTTTTTACACAATTATATCTTTCAAGTGAGATCGATATTGACATACTTTCGAGTTGTCTGTTGCACAAGTATTAATATCTTGTCACGCAAGTATTCATTCCTAAGATATGAAGTATTCATTTATACACGTTAAAGTATTGACATCTAAGATATCAAGTATTCATTCATATAACTCTATTTTTTTCAAATTTATTTTTATGTCATTTACTTAGTACGCAGTGGTCTAATTCACCATTAATAAAGCTTTGTTCTTTGCAAAACTCGCTACTTCATGAGAGAGAAAAACATAGACATGAAAGGGATTAATTTCATCAACATATACAAAATTATTTTGATATGGTCGACAGTGATGGATCTGACCTGATAGAGACGTGCTCTAGTATTCATTCATACACGTTGAAGTATTCATTTATACACATTGAAGTATTCATCTCCGGCAGAGGCATCCTTGATTGGAATGGAGTGACGGGTGATATCCGGCAGAACGTTCACTGGAGCGGGAGCAGTAGGTATAGATGAAAAAAATCGAGACAGAAGTGTAAGAGGGAGGGAGCTTATTGTATTTACCATTTCGAGATAGGAGAGGGTGAGAGGTGGGAGAGGGATGGAGCTTATTGATGAAAAAACGAAGGCGGAGGTGGGAGAGGTGGAGGTGGAAGAGAAATGTGGAGGCGGAGGTGGGAGGCGAAGGTGAGAGAGAGAGGTATGAGAAAGAGGTGAGAGAGAGAGATTAGAGATGGAAAAAGAAGATGGATATGAAATAGAAAAATAGAAGTAGATGAGAAAGGGAGAAAGAAAAAAAAAATTTGTTAGAAATAGTAGTTATAGTTAAAATAGAAAGTTAGTTAGTTGAAAAATAAATAGAAAATAAATTGGTGAAAAAAATTATAATTGCCCATGTATTTAACACCACCAAGACTGAATCCAGGATGTGTATATATACAAAAGCATCTAGACATAATCCTTTGGCTGATTTATTATGTCGGAGCACGTGTTTTATTTTGTCAGAGCCTATGTCATTTTCATTGGAATTTCGGTGCATAAAAGGAAGTTTGTGCCTATCGTTTTCATTACTTTATTAAAAGCAACGGCTAGTTAACCGTCATAAAATGGAGGCACAATTGTAAAGAATTAGTGATCTTGATCACAAAATGGAGGTATTATTTTTTAGCATAAATTGAGGGCCAAAGCCTTTCACCTGACGAAGGTAAATTACAGCGATCCAGGGATTTTAAGTAGGACGAAATTGTACCTTTTTCAATAATTTATGTGGATTATTTGTGTGTGTTTTTTTTTCCTTTTGTGCTATCAGAGTCCGAACTAGACTAAGTTCATGGCTCGCTCGTTTTAGCAACGAGCAAGTCATAAGCGAGCCAATATTTGAATCTGAGCTGAACAAGTAGCTCATGGCTCATTTGTTTTGGCAACGAGAGAGCCGAGTTAGCTCATGAAAGCTCGTAGATCAAAAGTCCAAATGTTTTAGATAATATATTATAAAGTCAATTGTCATAAATTAAGTTTGTAACTAAATTCATACATATTAAATTACTAAATCTTCAAATTCATATAAACACAGTTTACAAAATAAATTCACACAAATTTATACCAATGCACAAATTCATACTTAGACCGAGTTGGCTCGCCAGCTCGCGAGCTAGCTAAGCTCCAGCTCAAACTCATTAATTTTAAATCGAGCTAGTAATGAGCTAGCTCGTTAATAGCTCGGTCCACTAACAAACAAGTTGTTAGCGAGCGAGCCAGATACGAGTCACGATTGATCCACGAGCTACGAGCTTTTTTGCCACCGTATGATGTATGTATGTGATTTGGTGATTTGTGTACAAAGAGATGGAATAAAAATAAAAAATAAAACTGAGGAAATGGATAAACAAATGTTGTGTAATTTCTTCGAAGACGACAAATAGTATTAAATTTTTGTAAAAAACTAAAAAGAATTAAGGGGCAAAAACTTCCTCTGTTTTGTCATGACTCCTTTTAATTTGTCATAACTTATTGAATCAGTATCAATAAGTTAGGTCTGTTGGGGATACCAATTAATTAAGACTTTGAACCCTCTGCTTTTGCTTTTGTCATGACTCCTCAACCTCTTATGTTACCCTTGTTGTTCAAGTCAGATAATAATATATTCTCTCTTCTAAAACATGATAAACAATCAAATCAAGGAGAGAAGAATCTTCCACGAACGAAGTCAAAATTCTCATGCCACGATTGGTTCTTCTGTGGCAATTGGCAAAGCTTGTAGTAAGTGGATTTGCTTTTCACAACTTTAATCAAGAATATATAATGAGTTCTTGATTTAATAACAAAATAAAATATTTTTTTAATATAACAGATCGTAGATTTGAAATTTGAATAAAATATATCTTATAAATATTAAACAATTTCATAATTTAAATTTCAACTTTTCATATAAAAAAAGAAGACAGAAAAGCTAGTCAAGGAAGAATCCGTTTTCTGATCATGCGTTTTCACATGATTAAGGATATAGTAATGATGAACAAATCTAACCATTTTAAACATAAAATTTGAAGGATAATTTAGCAAGAAAAAAAGAAAAGGATAAATCTAAAAATATGAAAAGTGCTAATTCTGCAGGTGGCATTAATTTTGTCTAGATTTTATCCACGATTCAACTCCACAATTTTAGTTGCAATATATACTCTGTCCATTTATGTTTAAACTATGCAATCGTCAATCTGTTCTAATTTCTGTTAACATTTTAATTTTTTTATCAATAATTGAAGTTCTAAAAATTTTATGTAAAAAAAGTTTACATGCGTTTTCATTTGACTATAGGTTCAAAGATTTTATAAATAATACAGAAATGTGGCATGAAGAACTAAACATATGTTGCTATATTTTAATCTTACGGAAGATTACCGACCCGTATTCGTTAAAGCAAATATCGTTTTTTTTTTTTAGCTTATTAGGTTTGAATATGAATAAGGATCTTTTTCAATAGTTAAACGGCTAATGATATAGATAAATACTATTTTGTACATGCTATTTTATAGGATAATTATATAAAATAAAATTATATGATAATATTTGAGAAATAATTAGTAATGGTAAAATTTATTTGTGTGATATTTCATATGATAATATTTGAGCAATAATTAATGATGTATTTTTATTACTTGGTGTATGTTTTTTGCTATAAGAAAGTTAAACATATTATTTTTGTTTGCATGTTTTTTTATTTAGTTAAATAATTTAATTTGTCCAAAGAGATATTTGTGTGTTTTTTTTATATTCTCTTGTTTTATAGAGAAAAAATTAGTTGGAATTAATTACATTTTTTTTTTATTAATAATGTGAATATGTGATTGCATATGTATGAAATTAATGAGTTTTGACGTTCTAACTATTTGTAAAATATAATAAAATTAATTATTATATTAGTATCATTTGTTATTTATTCGCTATTATTTTATTATCCGATAATTTTAACGGATAAAATAGAATAGGAATTATAAAGATAAAATATAGATAAAGTTAATTATTAGATATGAAAATACTGCCACCCTACCGTATCATATCCACCAAATTTTTTAAAAATATCATACCTCATAAAATGATAAATCAAAAGACCACGATTCTGTGAAATTTTGAAAAATAACATGGCCACATCTAGGAGAAGCCACTACTTTTCTGGTGGCCGCATCTAGGGGATGCGATGCGGCCACCTTTTTTTTTTTTTTTTTTTTTTCCCTTCTCGTGCGGCTGTTCAATCTGAACAAAAAAAAAATGAGGTGCGACCGTGTCAAAATTCGAATTTTTCAGAAAATATGGCGTTTGATTTATTGTTTTTTAGGGTATGATATTTCTAAAAATTTCGGTCATATCCATTGACAACTCTACCGACCATTTAACATAATAATTGCCATTATGAAATGAAACAGTTCTTGCCTTTATTATCCCTCTAATTGAATGTACGCAATAGCAATGATAACATCATCCTTTAATATTAAATTTTTTTTTTAGATCATTTAATATATAATTTATTCGACACAATAGCAACTATGTTAATTAGTCTGTCTTCACAATAATTGAGGAATATGGAGTTCGATAGTAAAGATAAGTGGAAAAATGTTACAATCCCACAAATAAATAAAAAGATACATATTAATCTGTTAGCTTGAAAGAGTTCTGCATGAGCAATTGCATTTTCAAATTGGTTGCCGGTCACACTTTTTGTTGTATACAAAAACAGTTGGGTGGAAAAAAAATATTCGAAACTTTTTGTAAAAAAATTAGATGGGTAGTTTGACTCCGACCTCTTCTCGAAAAATATTGAATTCTTTTGAACTAATTGAATTTTGAAAAACAGTGACTCCAGCCTTTTTACAAATTTTGTACCGTCGGATCAAAATTAAATGTGTCGAATCAGAGCTATAATAGTATAATATATTATAGACAATTTGGTCTGAATCAAAATCATCCAAATTTAATAAAACAACTTCTCTTGTAAAAACTACGATAATAATATATCCTAGAAGCATTTGACTATAAGTAGCATATGAATATACACCAATTGTTCTATGATTAATTATACATTTCGTATTTCGTAAGATATATGCATCTAAAAAAACATTTTTAAATGCATCATGTGTCTTTCATGTCTCAATCGTATCTTATATTTTATCTCAGCTTTTAAAGTTTAAACAATCAATTCGAATCATTTAACATGATTTCCATACTATAATATGTTTGAAAATTTTGAAAAAAAAAAATACTTCTTTTAGATAGGTACGAGATCATAGTTTTTAAGATAGTCTAGAATATTCTGAAAAAATTAATGATTTTGTGCATATAAAAAAATAGTAAAAAAATTCAAAAATATAAAATGTAGTCTCCCAACATATTTTACTATATAAATCATGTTGAATGGTTCGAATTAACTATTTGAATTTTAAAAGTAGAAATAAGAATGTAAAAAACCAATGAGGTATGATATGAGGTATTTGAACCCTACTAAAAAATAAAATAGAGGTCAAAATTTGTGCGAGTCCTTTCAGAAAAAAAAGGGAAAAAAAGAATGAGCACTGCATTGGAGGTAGGGCTGCACAAAAAATTCGTAGTTCGTGATTTGATTCGAGTTTGATTCGAAAAAGTTCAATTTGAAATAGTTCGAAATTAATTCAAACTGGACCTGGTTCGTTAGAAATAGTTTCGCGAACTATTCTAGTTTGAAATTCAAAGTAATGTGAACTGTTGATTTCTGCTGATGACTTATGTTCGCTGATGACTTAAAAAGTTAAAACATAAAGCCGCCGAGCTATAAGTCATAACTTGTAAGTTGTAGTCCTTGCTCTCAGTTCTAAAATCTTAGACGACTTTCACATCTCGTCTTCGGCGACTACGATTACTCTTTCTTGTCGTAAAAGATTCAAAATTGAGTTCGTAAAAATTTTGATTTGAAATTAATTCAAACCAAACTTAGTTCAAAATTAATTCAAACCAAACTCAAACTGAGGTAAGACCGATTTGGTTCGATTCATTTGCAGCCCTAATCGGAGGTAATAGGAATTGTTACACGAGTTGGTGCCGCAGAAGATAGATACTAACAAGGTCCTTTATGATGAAGCTAAGGCATGAAGACTCAGTCAGACGATAGATAGATACTGCAGTAAACACATGCAGATTCGCATAATTAAAGTAATTCAACATTGATATCTTGCATATCTTGATTAGGTGAAACCTAATTTTTGGGTGACCCACTTTTAATCTTGTACCCTTAACTTCACTACTAGATAATTTATTAATTGAACTCGATATATGTGAAAAATACTAGCTAGTAGAGAATTAATTTGCTTCTGCGCGCGTACCTCAAATAAAAGGATTAATAACATTTCAGAAAGATAATTAAGAAAAAATATATTTACTTTGGTTTCTTTATTTTAAATTTTTAATTGAAACTTATACATTTTATTATATTGCTTTGATTTTTAAGATAAAATGTGTCATATATATGTGCTTTAACTTCTTCTTTCTTTCTTTTTTTTTTTTAAAATGGCATATAGGAGACTGAAATTTTAACACAATATTACAAAACACTGCAAGGTAAACCTAAACCCAAAAGGCATCATACAACTAAATCAACCCACAAAATGATCAGCAGAAGAACCAGAAGAGCTAGAGTCCGAATTAGAAAATAATAGGCATATGCATCAATAGCAGCACCCTCAGCTCTATCACGCAAGTAGTCAGACAGATCTGATCATTCGACCCAAGTCCTGGATCACCCTCTGAACTATACTGGAAGCTTACCTTTCCCTGGGTACGTACGTATCGGAATCTGACAGGACAATGATGCTGCCTATCTGGTCCACAAGAGTTACATTCATAGGCAAAATAATATGCTTTTAACTTCTTCTTTTTTTTGAGGGTGAGTTGGCAAGTACCATCTCACATTTTTCATTGATAAAAAAAGTATTTACATTACTTCCTAGCTCCTCATATAGATTGAAACAGTAATTTAATCTATATGCTTTTAACTTAAGTGACATTAAATATAAAGGTTCCTTGAAAATTAACCTTTGATCTAATGACAAAAGATGAATTGAGAAGTTATTATCTATATGAAAGGTCGCATGTTTGAAATATGATTGAGAAGTCCTTGTAAAAAAATTGTATTAACGTTGCTTTATGTAAGTCCAGAGGTACAAAAACATTTATTCATCTTTGTCAATACAAGCGCAATCAAACAAACCATTAGTCAGCAAATTAGTTATCATATATATTACTATTTTCCCTAAAAATTCCTTCATTATTTTCATCACAAAATAAATCAACAGCCATCATTGTGCAATACATCTAATTAATGTACGAGATAATGCAATAAAGGTCTACACCCAAAAATATAAAATAAAACAAAAATATTTAAATAAACATGTATATATGAATAGAGAAATCTCTATGTTGTATCTGTGAGAATGCCAATTGGCTTAAAAGAAGGGACCTACTGAACTACGACGAATTGAATTCACCATGAAGTTCGTCGCCAACAAGATATGGAGACGAGTCCCCGATCTCGCCATGTTAAGGCTATTTCATGGCCTTCATCTCTCTCAAAAACCTCAAATCCACAATTAGCACCATCTCCTATCATTGTGCATGGGCTTTTAATTTTAAGGAGGAGCTTTGCTTGGCTCAATGACCTAGAACTCATCCTTTTTCCTTCAAATCCAAACCCCTTCATAGTTTCTTTCCATGATTTATCATGCTCAAATGTTTCTTCTATGTACCCTGGACCAATTTCTAGTTTAATTTTTTTACCAAGATAGTTCTTCTCTATATTAAATCTCTCAATGCTTTCCAAAGGCAAAAGCTCATGCAAAGAATCAAATATTGCCGTGTAGAAGTACAACAACTCCATGAAATTTGGTAGGAAGCTTCTTGTTCTTTGGTTTCTTTCTTTTTCTACCAAAACCACCAAAGATGGATTCATAGAATATACAGAGGCCAGGGTATCCTTTATTTCTTGTAAACTGCTCAAAGTTTGTAAATAAAAAGGTAAATTCACAGCTAGTGTAGAATTAGCCTCAACATCTATACTAGTAAAACTTGAACCTGTCAAGATCCCTTCAAATTTAAAGGATAGGTTAGCACAACCGTTTGCAAAGCTCTCTAGCCTCTCCTTGGTTACCCTGAGCTCCTCGACATTTCTACCGTACCCTGTTATAGTTAGAGAGATTGTTCTACTAGTTGTGGTCATATCAGAGAGGGACTGTATAAGAGAAGGCCATTGAAATCCGTAGGATGCATCAAAATCGATAACATGAATGCGACCTCCATTGATCACTGCTTCTTCTTCAAATGCTTCAATGATCTCTTGATTTGCGGTAAAATGTGCAAATTGGTAGAATGGGAGAACTCTATAGTACTCCATAAATGCCAAGAATTCGTCTTCTTGGGTAGCACATATTTTGTTCATAGAACCATAAAACCGCGATCTAGGAGAAAAAAGCCTAGTAGCTAAGGCATCAGCGAAATATGCAACCACTCGTTGGATTGGATCACTGATAAGAGATGAACTCATGTAGATCTCCTGCAAGGCATCGATAGCCGAACTCAGATCATGTATATCTACAGCTGTTGCAGCTCCAAAAAGTAAACCAACCAATCTTACATTCTTGTTTTCTTCATGATATCGGGGAATATCGACATGACCTTCCCCGAACACTTTATCTCTTGCTTCCAATAACCTCGAAATTTTACTGTCAACGGAGGAAACATTACCTGCGCTGACGGAATCATCTTCTCCCTTCTCTTTAGAGGTCCATTTGCTGTCGATGCATAAGCGTAGGGTTAAGAGCTCTTCTTCATCAAGAATTTCACTCATGTCCTCTCTTTTTATTTATTAAACTCTAGCTCAAAACATGTAAATGTTTTTGAGAAATGTTTATACAAGTTGGTGTACGTACGTAGAATAAGAGGTTTTCTAGGTTGGTACTAATAGGAAATGTAGTCAAAGTGTGTCTTTCTTGAGAGAGAGAGAGAGAGAGATTGGAAAAGAGAAAGAGGAGTTGGTCATGGCCTCCTTTTAGGAATGCAAACGGAATCTTAGGTGAGGGACATTTCCTTTGGATAAATAACCTCTTCTATAATTCTATTCCTTACATTAAATTGTCCTTTTCTTGATGGATTTTGTAACTGGTTCTTGCAATCAGACATGCATTTGTTTTCTTGTTGGAATTGTATGCGTCAATCGCCTAACATACAATATTGCTAAACTCCTTTAATTTATAATAAATCATTTTTGCTGACTACGCAAGTTACGTTGCTTGACTTGACTTGTACGCTAGTGTGTTTTAGTATAGAAAAGGAAAAGAGAATATTAGTCCTATAGTACTTCTGAATTGTATTAATTAACGTAGATGCATAAACGCCTTGTTTGGAATCATTTCTAGTATATAATCAATTGTAATGCGGTACAGAAGAGATGATTTTTTATGTTACTTCAAGCAAAGGCAAAGACCCAATTTTCCGTGTGAATTTTATATTTATTCATTTTAGATCAAATATCCTTTGCTCTGACTACAAAGATATATATCCTTTACTTTTTTCCATTTGGAAGGCAACTGAGTCTGAGTATACGGAAATACATCATCAAATTCATTTTTCTCTGGTTTTACTGCATGGTGGGTTTTTTGTGATAGACTTACAGGGACGAAAAAAAAAGTTCAGGTAAATATAGATGAATTTGGATTATTTTATATATAGGAGCAAGAGAATGGTTCAGACACAAACTCATCAGTACATGAGATGAGGCGGTCGACTAAGTACAGCGCAACAGAGAGTGGAAAGCACGGGGTAAGTGCAGACTATAATAGAGGATAGACTATGGCGACAAAGTCACTTGGAACCACCTCATCAGCAATAGCACAGGATATTGCATGATGCAATAGATACTTGACCCCCCTTCAAAATTCAAATAGTCAAATGGAACACATGATTTGAGACTTCATGAACGCATAAAACGGGCTCAGATCATTGGATGGTGCTGCAATCCTTCGTGAGTGGACAGTAATTCTAAAATCTTTTTTAAATCTAGCCGTGGGCAGTTTTACTCGTGGCATTATTATAATATGAGAGTAAGGTTAAAAAAATTAATTATTTGTCTCAAACATGGGCTCACATTTTTATCTCAGTTTTCAAAAATTAAAATAGTCAATTCAAAACACTCCACATGATCTTGAACTAGGGTGTACTTGAGTTTACCAAACTAACTTACTCAATTGACTTCAAACGAAGAATTCATATCGTTAAGATCCATCTATACCTTACGAGTGATGTATCTACATGTGTAAATTTTAAATTTGCAAATTAATTTAGTATAAAATCAAGTGATTAATTTTAAAAGATTTATAAATTAATTTTAATGCATTCATTTTTTAATTTCTTTTTACCACTTGACTCTATACAAAATTAGCTCTAAAATATAAATTTTTTTGCATTTAGATTTATCACTTGTAAGATTGATGGATTTCAACGGTTTCGGTTCGTCATTTGAAGTCAATCCAATAAATTTTAGAGTTGAGTTCACAAAGAGACTTAATGAACTTACGAATGCCCTATTTCTACTCTTAAAGATGCTTAAAGACCAAATTATATTATTTTTTTACTTTTTAGATATATACAAAATCACTATTTTTAAATGGTCCAAATTTTTTTTAAAAACATACTTTGTATCTATATAAAAAAGTTGTTAAAAAAATTAAAAAATAAAATAAAATAAATTTCATTTTTATATGAAGAACATATTAAATTGATCAGATTAACTATTTAAACTTTAAAAATAAAAATAAAAATGTGAGACATGATTACTGCAAAAATAGAACATTTTAACCTTGCTCTATTAGTATACACTATACACTAATCGAGCACTGTGTTAATGTGTTTACTGGAGTACCTTCTAGAGCATCCGGGCCTACATCGTTAACAACTCTCTACAATTGGATACTTATATTTTTCTTTTTGAGTATATATTGGACATCAAGTGAATCAACTATTTAATATTCAACTATTTAATATCCAGTTATCCACAAAAAATCTTCATCCATATTTTAAACCTACAACCTCCTGTGCATAATCTCCCACACAAAAGACTTGGTTTAGTATTTACCACTAAACTAAAGATTGATTCTCTATATTGGATAGTTTCTTAAACCCGTAACTTTTAAAACAAAAACCCAAAATCTTGAGACCTCTCGTCAGATTATTTATCTGGCGGTTAAATCAGATTCGGTTTAAATCAAGCTATAATCCATTAAAAATTAGCTTTAGCTTATGACAATTACACCCGACTTCAAAAAAAAAAAAAATAGATTACACCTGACGTGATTCATTTACTCCATCTATTTCACTGTAAGGAGTAACTGTATCTATTGAGCAGGCCATGACGATTTACTGACGGTACATTTGGCAAAAACTATTTTTTACATAATAAAGTGAATATAAACAAACAACTGCAAATTCAAAGAAACCGCCTATAGCTAATCAACATATTCGAACTCTAAAACATATTTCCCACCTCAACAATTGCCTTTGATGCATTTAGTCCTACACATAAACAAGAGCTCAGAGTCGAGTGATCCAAGGGGTGCTAGTAATATGACAGGAACTAACTTATCACAACAAAAGTGTTATACCTAAATAATTGTTGAAGAAAACTTAGGCCAAGAATGTGTGCAATGTCAGCATTTTGATTTGCGCTTTGAGAGGACTAAAATGAAAAATTATACAGATACTGAGGATTGCTGAGCTTTTTCTTCCTCCAAGAGCAAATGCACAATGGACTTAACCACCTGATTGTTGACCAAAGTAGTCACCTGACAACAACAAAATCTTTCAACCTCAAATATGCAGCACTTTATCTATCTAAAGATTACTTGACAAGCTGCTTTGGATCCAGCTAGTTCACGGGCGGGGGGGGGGGGGGATCACTTGGTTTCAGGTCATTTTTTTTATTTGACCTGTTTTAGGACTCAAATCATCCTAGATTCAGATCGACAGGCTTCAGGTTTCAGGCCAATTGAGTCTGAGACTCAGGTAATTGACCTGGTAAAGTTTATTTTAGAGCAGCAGTTGTGTTTTTGAGGTCAAATCAGTTCATAAGTCAGGTTAAGCAGATCAAGGAATCATGTCGAACCAGTCAGGTTGAGGTCTCGATCTAGTCAAATTCCGGTCAGCTCAAATTTCAGGTCTACTTAGGTCCTGGACTATAGTCGTGTTACGGTGCGGGTTGATCATGTTAGGGTCAGATCAAGTTTTGGATCATTGACCATTCAGAAAAAGAGTAGGGTCAGGTTCAGCTTATCCGATTAACTTATTCACTCCAACAATATTACAACGCACAGTATATGCAGAGTATTAGACCCCCAACTAAAAACAAGAAGAGAAATATTTGAATAATAACATACTACCTCTGGCTTTCTTATGAGTTCTTTTAAAACTGCATCAAGGGTTGTCCGGAGTTCTTTAAACAAGACTGCTGTTTGCGCTGGAGCAGTTAACCTTAACCAACCGTCTATTACCACAGATCCGGACTAGCAAAGGATGAAACAAAAGCAATGAACATATGAGTTTCTCGTTCCTCTCTTTAAGGAACATTAACATGTTGAATAGCCATCATATCACAAGAGTAAAATTACCTGATGCTGAATAACCATGTGACTACCAAATAATAAAATCGAATATGGAGAGACCACACTTGAATCACGCAAAAATATTTTTGTTGTCTCTACCTAGAATAAAATTAAGAAGAATAATCAAAGAAATTGAGACATTTCCTCTAGGATCCTGTTTGTTTCAGAAATATGATCTGAAAACGAAATAAACACATCATTTGATCCCTCGAAAACAAGGAAAATTTCACATACACCATACAAAATATGAAAATACCACTTCTGGACTTCCCAAGTTTTATCCTAACATATCTAAGCTACTACTTCCATCCTCAATTATTGGACACACCGATGACGATGGAGGGGTAATTTAGGAACTCTTAAAAAGAATGTGTGTGTGTGTGTGTGTGTGTGTGTGTGTATTAGATTATAATAGTTTCATGAAGCTTGAAAGGAGACATGATTCCATTATATCTTTTCAGGTAAATTTAAAAGATTGCCGCACTTACTGAATAGGAAAAAAATAATAACAATGAGAGAAGATGTACCTTTTCAAGATAGACGAGAAATGGGTATTGAAACGAATTCAAACTATGGTTAATGGAAGAAGGATGTATGTGAACTTCACGTCGTCCATCAAACAAGAAATTAGATCTAGTGCCAGATGTCCCCCTACCACTTAAGGCTCCTTTTTCAATACCTTCTATTGTAGCAGCTACATTTGGATATAGACCTGCACATATAACCGACTATATGCTACTCTGTTATAACTTGAACCAATTAGATCATTCTTGTTTCATTTCTCTTGTTCATTTGTGGTTCTGTGTAAGGTTGAGTAGACTTTCTATCTTTAACTGAGGGTTTTTTTCTTTTTTCAAGGATGACGACACAATTGTAGATATAAACAACCTTTGCATTATACCAGTCAGGACCAATAGGAGTGCATATAACTTGTGTTCCCCCATAATAAGTAACTTGTTAACCAATTGTTGTGAACAGAATTTCAAAGGGGAGGATCAACATCTTGCAAAGTGAAATTCAGAATAAAAAATGAAACAAATCAAAACTGAATTTCTAATTTGGAAGAAATAGCAGTCTTTTAGCAAAGAATGAAATGTAAAAAGATAAGTAAAAAAGCACAATGTAAAAGGAAATCACCTTGATCACTGATGAGTGTTGTGCGTTGATATTGAATGGAAGAGACAAATTTGTGAACCAGGTATCAAGGTTGCCTTTCTTTTTCCTATCAATACGCTGCATAATCGCCACATAAATAATGGTCAAGCAACATTCTCCAATCAGAAGAATAGTGAGAAGAAGAAAATTAAAATTTGATTTTCTACCAAAATATCTTTTGGCATCTCAATGAGTCCAATATCGGCCAAGAGAGTCCCAAACTGTACACGCATGTCCCTGCAATGCAAAAGACATTAATCAATGTCTCACATTCACTTCAAAATTGTACGAATTATAAGTCTTGAATAAAATAGCAAAAAAAAACAAAATGCTCATAACCTGATCATGTACATAACTGAGCTGTTCAAAAAGAAAGATCGGCAAAACTGCTGAGCGGCTTTCGGTCCATTCTGCATCAATCATTCAAATTTTGCACTAGTAAAGGTCAGACAAACTCAGAAATCATGCCCAAATGTACCAGTATGAGTAGAGCCTACTTGCCCCGTATCTAATAATCCAAAAATTTATTACATATATACCTCAATGAGAACCTTGGCCCATTTGTTGTAGGCAAGAACCATTAGAAGGTGATCTGACTGCTTGTGGCCACCAGTAGAAGCAGTCCCATCAAGACCTTCATTTAGTAGCATCGTTTTAGCTTTCTCCACATTTGACTTCTACAAATATTAATTATTGCATTTTATTATATGAAGGTCCATATTTACTTCATCTGCAGTTACCGTTCTAACATTAAGAAGTTTAATAAAGAAAATACAAAAAAGGGAACTGAATTTTGAGTTGTTGAGTTATTTAGATATAGTAAGTTAATTAGTTAATGTTGTAGGGACTTATTTGTAAGAATGTATTAATATAAAAGGAGACCTAGAGAAGGTTAACCTAATTTTATCCCAAATTATAACATGGTATCAGAGCCTATTGGCAGCTGTTAGCAACACATCGTCTCTGGTGACCACCGATACTAGCCATCTCGCGTTTCTCTTGTCGCTACTGGGAATCTTCCCATCGCTAGTTTGCCAGTCGCTACTAAGCGATAATCTGGTCGCTATTTTTCTCCAGCGACGCTCATGCCGAGAAGTAGCGATTATTCTAAGTCGCTAATTTTTCATCAATAGCGAACTTGTTATTTTAATAGCGATTATTATTTTTTCCTTCTTGGTAGTGATTATTTCTGGCCAAAAGGAAAAAAGGGAATTTCTAAATAATATTTTTTATTCTGTTTTGTTGTTTGGTGTTGAGTGTTCAAAGATAAATGGATCAAGGGTACTGGCTCAGCTCATTACACTTCATCTGTCCTTGTCATCTGTATTGCATGTCCCTTCGTTTCCAGTTAACTTATTCTCTGTTAACTCACTCATTGATCAATTGAATTGCACTGTGTTGTTTGATCGGGATATATGTGTCTTCCAGGAGAAGGAAACGGGGAGGAGGATTGGGACTGGCATCAGGCATGATGGCCTTTGGTATTTGGACAGAAAGACTGCAATGATTGCTGCTGCTGTTAGCGGAGGGCCAAAGGCAGAAGCAATGCTTCAACATTGCCGATTAGGACATTTATCTTTTGATAGTTTGAATAGGTTAGAACTTGAGATAATGAAGAAAGTAGATAGAAAAGAGTTATTTTGTAATGCTTGTGAACTCGAAAAACATACTCGTTCTACTTATAAAATGATTGGTCTTCAAAGTTTTGAGTCATTTTCACTTGTTTATTCTGATGTTTGGGGGCCATGTCCTATTACTTCTATTAGTGGTTTTAGATGGTTTGTTACTTTCATTGATTGTTATTCACGTATAACCTGAATATACATGATGAAGCAGAAATCTGAGGTTTACAAATGTTTTCAAGATTTCTCAGCTTATGTAAAGACCCAGTTTGGAGTGCAGGTGAAGATTCTTAAGATAATGGGACTGAGTATGTTAACAAGGAGTTTGCGGCTCTCATCTCTAGTCAGGAAATTCAACATCAAACCACATGTCCAGACACTCTTGCTCAGAATGGAGTGGCTGAACGCAAGAACAGACATCTACTGAAAGTGGCACGCTCATTGATATTGACAATGAATGTGCCTAAGTTTTTGTGGAGTGAGGCTGTTATGACAGCAGCTTATTTGATCAACAGGATGCCATCAAGAGTATTAGGGATAAGACGCCATGTGAAATGCTTTTGGGCATGAATGTTTTTGTTGTTCCACCAAGAGTGTTTGGATGCACATGTTATGTGAGAGATCACAGATTGATGGTGAGTAAACTGGATCCGCAAGTAGTTAAATGTATATTTGTTGGCTACTCATCAAGTCAGAAAGGATACAAGTGTTGGTGTCCCACTGAAAGAAGGTTGTTTGTTAGGATGTGATTTTTCGAGAGTTTGAACCTTTTTATGGAGAGAAGACGGAGTTAAGCTCCTTGTTTGGAGATGGCTCTACCGATGCTAGTAGAGAGGGGGAGAATGAGAATGAAATTGACATCGTGGTTGGGATGATTCCATGTCCTCTTGAGTCACCAAGTAATGATGGTGCATCGCCGAGTAGTGGTGGTGACTCAGGAGTTGACAGTTAAGGTCAGGGGGAGCTGAGAGTATACACGAGGAGATAGAAACAACAGCATGAGCCGCCTCTTGTGCCTGTACCAGTACCCACAAATGTTGATGTCACAAGTTTCTCCTCACCCGTGCCTTCTTTACCTTCTCCACTTGAGTTGAGAGATAATGATTCATTCCTTGATACTTCTAGTGATCCTGCCTTGCCCTGCAGAACCCCTCGAGTCAATGTTGGAAAACCTCCAGCTAAGTTTGGTAGTTGAAAGACTGACATTGCAAATTACATATCATATGAATCCATTTCACCTGCATATAAGTCATTCATTGCATCATTGCATTCAGTGCCTGTACCTAACAATTGGCAGGTAGCTAAGCAAGATCCTAGGTGGTTGAGTGCCATGCAAGAGGAACTTCAGGCCTTGAAGAAGAATGACACATGGGAGCTAGTATCTTTGCCAGCTGAGAAGCGTGCTGTTAGATGTAAGTGGGGTATACGGTTAAGCAAACTCCATATGGCAAGATCGACAGATACAAGGCCAGATTGGTTGCTAAAGGTTACAGCCAAACGTATGGCATTGACTATGACGAGACATTTGCTCCAGTAGCAAAGATGAGCACAGTTAGAATGTTGGTGTCATGTGCTGCCAACTTCAATTGGCCACTACATCAGCTAGATGTCAATAATGCATTTTTGCATGGAAATCTCCAGGAGGAGGTGTATATGGAGATTCCACCAGGCTTCACTACTCAAGCAACTGGGAAGGTATGCAAGTTGAAGAAGTCTTTGTATGGGTTAAAGCAGTCTCCGAGGGCATGGTTCGATAGATTCAGGTTGGCAGTTTGTGGTATGGGATACAAGCAGTGCAATGGGGATCATACAGTGTTTTACAGGCACTTCAAAACTCGTATCACTATCCTGGCGGTCTATGTTGATGATATTGTAATCACCGGAGATGATGCTGAGGAAATCCTACAGTTGAAGAAGAAGCTGGGAGAGGCATTTGAAGTCAAAGATCTAGGACAGTTGAAGTACTTCCTTGGGATTGAAATTGCAAGGTCGCGAAAGGGTATAGTGCTTTCTCAGCGGAAGTATGCTTTGGATCTTCTCTCAGAAACAGGGATGTTGGGTTGCAGAGTTGCATCTACTCCTATCGAGCAAAATCATAAGATGTGTGCCGAGGGTGGTGACCCGATATTTAAAGAGCAGTATCAAAGATTAGTTGGACGGCTCATATATCTATGTCATACAAGACCTGATATTACTCATGCAGTGAGTGTGGTGAGTAGATATATGCATGATTCCAGAGAGCAGCATATGGAGGCAATTCGCAGAATTCTCAGGTATATTAAAGGAAGTTCAGGAAAGGGGTTATGGTTCAGGAGTTCTGGACATTTGAGAATTAAAGGCTATTGTGATGTGATGCTGATTGGGCGGGTTGTATGGATGATCGTAGGTCCACTACAGGCTACTGTGTATTTGTTGGAGGCAATCTCGTATCCTGGCGTAGCAAGAAGCAAGATGTGGTGACTAGGTCTACAGCTGAGGCCGAGTACAGGGCTATGGAAATTAGCCTGTGCGAGTTGATGTGGGTGAGAAATATGTTATCTGAGCTGCGCTTATTTAGAGGAGACTCTACAACTTTGGTGTGACAACAAATCGGCAATTAATATTGCCAATAATCCAGTTCAGCATGATCGCACTAAACATGTGGAGATTGATCGGTTCTTTATCAAGGAGCAACTGAATAGAGGAATTCTGACTTTGAGCTATGTGAAATCACAAGAGCAGTTAGCTGATTGTTTAACAAAAGGATCAGGTTCTAAAGAGTATGATATCTTTTGTAACAAGATGGGGGTGATTGATATCTATCGCCCATCTTGAGAAGTGTTGAGTTATTTAGATATAGTAAGTTAATTAGTTAATGTTGTAGGGACTTATTTGTAAGTGTATTAATATAAAAGAAGACCTCTCCATGAGAGAAGGTTAACCTAATTTTATCCCAAATTATAACATGAGTCAACATAAAACCCATTTTCATGGGACATATCTTAATTTTTTGTTCAGTTATAAATCATGGAATGAAGAAAAAGAGACTGATTTAAAGATAAATATGCAGAAGTTGAAAAGTTTATGAATTATGTGGCGTTAAGTGTAAAAAACTACCTCCTCTTTGGGATAGACAAATGGAAATTTGTAGCTCAGAAATGCTGCTACTGAGAGAATAGGGGAGAGGCAACCAAATATGGCACCATAGAGCATCATCTATACAAGAAAAGTATAATATTGGAAACATTTAAAATTAAACAACAGTTTATTCACTTTATTGTCATAAAAAATATTGACGATAAAACTAATAATAGTAATGACATATATAGAGCATACCTTTCCAATCAGAACATCAACAGGTAGTTTTGACAAATGGTAACCAAGAGGTGAAAGCTTCTCATCTCCTTCGAAGGCTCCCACCTAAAAGTCGAAAAAAAGTTAGCAGTGACCATAACAATAATGGCATAGAATTGGATTATTACTCTCCAATTTTAAAATGAAAAATGGAAAAGAGTTATGTACCTTATATAACAAGTCGATGGCAGAGGTAACAGTTTCTTCTCTAGGGGGCTCTATGGCCTAGCTTGCATAACAACACAAACATATTTTGCAATACGAAAAAAGAGGTGATCAATAATTCAATATAAAAGTATAGTGTGAAGATATAAAACAAGAGAACATATTGGACAGGTGCAGTTAAGTCAGAGGTTCAGGAGGCCGCGCAAATCTGGATGCCACAGGAGATGGATGCTATACCTGTTCACGTGCTGGACCCAGAAGATGTGCTGATGATTGAACGGGTGACTGGTACTGATGATGAGTGATCGTCTAGAAGACTTAATTTTTGTCACATCCAAAGTTTGGATTGTGTTCAGTACTATTATCCTAATGCATGGAGTGTGTTATCTCCAGAGACAATATTTTGATATGCCTGCGTGCATTTTACTTTTAGTAGTTTGTGATTTTGATATTATGCTTAGCTTGTCTGGGATACCATTTGATAAGATGGACTGAACTGATTAACTAGTAGTTGTAAGTTACCTATTTTCAATATATGAAACAGGCCTTCGGCCTTTTATCAAAAAAAATATGTATATATATAAAACAAGAGAAAGAGAGAGCACCTTAAGAAGGAATGATTTTATGTCTCCCAAAGAGAGTGATTTTATGTGTAAACACAACTCAGTTAAGGGCATTCGTAGCATCTCAGGTACCTTTATTTACAAAGAAATTCAAGACCAAGAATAACAATACATATATATAAAACCTGTCAAAAAGAATATTCATATATAAGAAAGAAAATAAATTCTTAAAAGTACAAAGATTGAACCTGAAATGGGCGCATAAGAACTTCAAACCGATAACGGGTATAGAGGCAAAAACAGATACCAGGTTTGACCCGACCCGCTCTCCCCCGTCTTTGCTTTGCATTGGCACGGGATATCCAATCCTCAACAATACTTGACATTTTCTGGAAAAAATATATAAATATAAAAATAAAAAAAATTCAAAACTATATAGTAGTTAAAGCCGGGGATCACTTTAGTACTTGTGGTACCCAGCTGTTTCAATTTTATTTCACATGGATACATGTAGTATAACTTTGCATGTCATGCTCTCTATATAAAGACCGTCAGTGGTCAGCAATTTTCTAAAATCCAGAAAAAAGAGAGAAGAAAACGAAAATTAGAGATATAAACAACAAAAGAAGGGGGAAATACATGCCTTTTGTGGATTGTACCGATTTTCTTTGTGCTTTCCAGTCTCAAGAACATATACTACATCATCTATTGTGATGCTAGTCTCAGCTATATCAGTTGCAACTATTACCTACATGAGAGTTTTACGTTGAAAAACTTACAAACATTAAATCTTGAATTATGCTAAAATTGTCAAAGCCATGCTATTGGGTACCATCAGGAGTTACCTTTCGTATGTTTCCTGGTGGAGATTGAAAAACCTTTCTTTGATCAGCTGATGAGAGAAGAGAATGCAAGGGAAGAACCCAATCTGAAGAAGGCCCGCCAAACCGGTACGAGGCGGTCAGTTTATCAACAAGCAAATCAATTTCAGCTACTCCCTATAGAAACATTGTTCAGGTTGAGCATATGAGCAATGTAAAAGTACCAACCAAGCACATGGTCTCTAAGCTTAAACAAATAGAGTAGGCAGCTGTTATTTAAACATGTTATACTCTAAATACTTCTCTATGGCATTCTCGTAGACTCATGCATTCCAAGACTTCTATGACAATTAATTTATAATGAAGGACTAGCCATACTTAAATTCAGGACCTCTATCTCCCATACTTGTTAACCAATTAGTGTTCCAAAGTTAACACAACAGTATCAACACATAATATTTATATTATCAATATAACCAAACTTGAAGGACAGACTAAAACAAAACAAAAAAACTTGAATTTAAGACTTACAGGAAGAAACACAAGAATGGCACCAGGTGGATAATTTTCATCTATATAGCAGACCAAATCTTCCAAAAGATCAAAATCGATAACATCTTCATTTAAACGTTTCTGCATATGGAGAAGTCAATAAGGTAGTGTATATGGAGAGAGCAAAGTTGGGCATTTTTAACAAGTAATGGCTGCAAATTTCATTGTTTTTATTTTGTGGAAAAAAACACAAGAATTGGCCTCAATCAGTTGGAGATGAATAGTGCAAGGGCATTGTGCACTAAAATAACATCTGGTATTTGAAGGCCTAGCATCTATTTAATCACTAACAAAACGTATTAGCTGTATGCTAGACCCAATCTTTCCATAGCCCAAAAATCACACCTTTAAGAAGGGAGTATTTATTTACATTCAAGAAATACATACAAAAATATAATAAGTAAAATTAGGACACTAATTTGGACTTCAAATGGAAACTTTGAGTTTTGGGGTCACTAAGGATTTATATTAGATCCAAACAATAATTAAAAAAAGGATAAAGTTGAAGGAAAGAGAAAGAAAAGACAAACTTTACCCCTTTCCAAAAAAATAAGAGCACTCTGATAAATTATTAGGTACTTAACTAAGTTTTCGCATGTTCTTTCACTGTATGACTTGTATGAACCGGCATTATAATTGGGGTTGATATATTCATCAGAGAGTATGGAGTCATCACCCCAAGAAGATAGCACCAGATTCTTCTTTCCTCTTCGATTATTTACCGAATTACTTCCTTTCTGTCCCTAAATCACAAAAAGAACAAAAAAGATTAATCATATGCAAATTGTTTAATGAAGGAAGATGAGTCAGAAATAAACCTTCTCTCTGTTATATAACATGAATTCTCCAGAGGCAGGAGAATCAGAAGGTAAAGAATAATTAATTTTCTCATAGACATCCTCTAAGAAAACTGTCGAAACAGGATGAGTTCTCCCTTCTGCAGTAATCACAGGGCAATCACCAAAGTATCTTGAAAATAGACTTGCGTCCACAGTTGCCGACCTAGAATTTAGATATAGAATGCATGTAAGAATAAATCAAAATGAGGTAGTTGTTCAATTCAATAAAAAAGAAGAGCACTTACATGAGAATAACCTTCAGCTTGGAACATCCACTAGAAGCTTGCTTTTCAATTAGGCTCTTTAATACAATCAGAAGGAAATCACCCTGGAAGAACAAAGAGTTGGATAAATGCTAATACAACTAAAATGTTAAGCTTAGAAAGAAAGGGCAAGATATTACCAAAAGAGAGCGTTCATGTACTTCATCAACCACAACATGGGTGATACCTTCAAAGTTTTTATTTGTCTACATAATAGCAAATTAAAATCAGCAAAAACGAGTAGAAACGTGTGCACTTTAATCATATTAGAGACAAGAAAGGCTCACTGAAAGTTTCCTAAGGAGTATTCCAGTTGTACAAAAAAGGAGTTTTGTCCGTTCATTCCTATATCATTACAAAAGAAATAGTCATCAACAAAATCAAAAGTTTAAATCAGTTTGAGGCCACATGTTAATGTTAGTAGCATGATAAAACCAGCAAAATGAACTTTTTAGTAACAAGTACAAGGAAGAAAAGTTGACACCTGGCACTGTCAAGTCGAACTTGGTAGCCAACCAATGAACTGTCAGAACCAGGTGAGAGTTCACATCTCTCATCTGACACCCTTTCTGCCACTGAAATTGCCTGACAAAATGATAGGATGAGATGAAAACTTGAAAGTTTGGTTCACAAATAGGAGACAGTGGCCTGATATATAGCAATAATGGCATGGTAGTACATTTGTAGTTTGATCCTTTTTTTCCAACAATAACCCTACATAAAACAAATAATAGCATCCTTATCTGACTTCTTTAGTAGCTTTAACAAAATTAGTACATCAAATGTCTGTAGATGGAAAGAAATTATGAGAAATAATAAGAAGATTATTGTTCCGATTTGAATCTGTTTCTTTCTTCCCTCTCATATAAATATCAAACAAGAAAATCATACGAGCCATACTAGCTTCCTAAAGCATTTTCAGCCAATCTTAAACAAAGTTAACAATTAGCAAAAGTGAACTTATTTATTGGTATATACTTCATAAAAGAAACTTCTGTTTCAATTGTGCTACCATACCGCAATTCGACGGGGTTGTGTGCAAACAATGTTACAGCATCCGCCAACACCAGATTCAATCATGTCATCTAATATAAATTGCGGGACCTGAAAATAAAAAACAGTCATTAGAAGACAGCAATTGGAAGAAACATAACATCTGATAGAAACTTTTGACATGATACAGATATTACCTGTGTTGTTTTCCCACACCCAGTTTCTCCACAAACAACAATCACATCATTCTCTCCAAGTAAGTTTAAAAATTGGTCCTTTAACTTAGCTATAGGGAGAGCTGCTCTGGCCTCCATCATTTTCTGAAACAAGACAAGGATCATTTGTGAGACCACAAGATTGACATTGTGTCATTTCTTTTAAAATACTTGTGTACTTGTACAATTCCAGGTTAACAGCTTGAGACTTACCATTAGTTTCTTTTCTTGTCTAAGTTAGGTCTTTTTCAACAAATTTTTTATCACCTATAGTGCATGATGGTGTCCATGTGAGTAGGCAACTGTTTATATTTGTAAAAGAGGATAGTAAATTTTACCATAAACTTGGGCAGATTCTTCTTATTATCCATCTCTTCTTTCAAAAGTAAACTTTCAGATTGTTGCCGAGCAGTTAGTCCTAGGAATTTAATCATACATGAAAAATGACACCAACACATTTAGTTTAGATTTTTACATGGTGGGCCTCCAACCCAATTTCTGAAGAAGGTAAAGCAGAAATCCAAAAATAAAAGATAACTAAAATAGAGAGCACCTGAACTTTCTGTCATGCTCTTATGCTTTACAGGAGATGTGTTTTCTAGCACATTCGTATTTTCAACCTTTTGTGCACTAACAGAAGTAAGCGCATCTGATTTGACTTTATTCAATAACGTATCAACAAATCCATCCCTTCGGTTCTTATCTCTCTCTAAGATTTTTGGTGAGAGTGCACCTGTATATATTTCAAATATGAAGGATAATGAAATAATTCTGAAACATTTACAAGTACAACCAAATGAAGTGAGAGGTAGCAGATTACCATTTTGCCATTTTGAAACAAGAGATGAGTATGGTTCTGCAAGTATTTGGTGAAGAGGAAGGTCGGCAAAAAGTTGGTAAAGGGCAAAAGATGCAACTTTACTTTGTGCTTCCTGCAAAAAATATTGTAGTTATCGTTACATTGTTTGAATTGATTTTGAAGATATGTTTGTATTTGAGAGAGAGAGAGAGAGAGAGAGAGACCTCAACAGACTTAGATGGCTCCTCTTCATCAGATATCTGAAAAGTGGTCAAACCACCAGCCTTGCGGCTTTTACCTCTGCCAGTAGTGGTCCGCATTACATTGACAGAATATATGAAGTTGCTATCCTTGTCAGAAACTTTGCTATACTTCGGTGCCTCCCACCCCAGCCTCTGACAGAATTTCTGAAGAATTGCCTTGGGCAGTTTACCAGGTTCACCCTGCAATCACAAAATAGTAATTAAAGACTACAGTGCTAAATAACTATAAATATTATTAGAAGGAAGAGGTACAAGAAAATTACCTTCTTCCATATGTCGTCAATATTTCCTAACATGTGACCATAACCATCATCTGACACTTTTTCTGGTTTCTCTTGCTTCCATGCATCAGGGTTATCTGTGGAAGAGTCTTCAAAAAATAAGTCATTAAGCTCTACTTCCTCTTCCACAGGATCACAAGAATCTTTCTTTCTCTCCAGTGTACTACCATCCTCATCCTCTCCATTTCGAAATACTGTAACATCAACACTTGTGTTTACTGTTTCTTCTACCGGCTCAAAAAACAGGATTTCATCACTGAGACCTGGAGATTCAGATATAAAAAGTGTTTCTTAAAACCTAAGGATTTAATACGGCAAGTAATACATATGTACTTGATACATACATGATATGTTATGCTTGTTAAAAAAAGGTTCATACCTAAAGAAGACAACTCTTGCTTGAGTTCAGCAATAATTTTACCAAAGTGACTTTGGCTTTTCTTATCCTTTTTTTGCTTTGCTTCAAGGGCACCAATTCTGGCAAGTCGGTATTCTTCGATTATGGAATCAGCATCACGAGGCGGCCTTTTACGAGAATCAAGCTCCTATTATGGACAGGAATTACAGTACATAAGACAATGTACTATGTCATGTACAGAACACTAGCTAAGGATCGTGATCTTGTATTTTATTCAAGGTTTATCAATTGTGCTTAAATGAGACTCTAGGCACAACATAAAGGTAATAAAACCAACGTAAAAGCCTGACAAAATCATGAAGCTACCAGATAACATTCCTGACCAAAACAGTAAAGCTTGGTACCTGTATGAATCAATTGGTACCAAGACTAAGCAACTTGTGAGGCAAACCCTGGTTAGTTTCTTTTTAGATTGTTTGTACTTTAAGCTCAGTAGTATATCTCTAACCCTTGTACGTACACTAATATACCAAGCCATTAAGGAACAGATTCTGATACAAATCAAAACAAAACAAACCAAAAGAAAAAACAAATAAAAATAAAAAAAGGAGAAAGACAAGGACGGAAATAAACCAAAGAAAAAAGTTAATACCTCGTCCTCTTCTTCTTCTTCTTCTCTTTCCATGTACTGACGAATCCAAGCTGCCTGTGCAGATCTATCTTCATCCAAAGAGACCTCTGGATTCTTCCCTTTAGTTCTAACTGACAATCCTTCAATTTGCTCTTTCACCACTTCAATCTGACGTGTCTCTGGCGCCCAATCTTCACGAGCTGAAGAGAGCACCTTAACCGAGACCTCCGTCCCTTCTGATCAATTACATTTCAAATACCAGAACCATATTAGCTGAATGACAATAATAAAACTAATCTGTCGGTGAATGTGTATTAGAGAGAGAGAAGATGAGTACCTTCATGATATAATGAGGTGACACCGGTAGAAAATTTGAGAGGGAGCTCACTTCCTTGCAGGTTGAAGCATAGCCAATCTAGAGCTTCCTCAAATGTTGCGGTCTCCTATTCGTTTAATTCAAAAAACAAAAAAATGAAGAGAAATACACACTTTAAATGTTGGTAAAAAAAGGAAAAGCATCAGAGATGAAGTGTAAGTAGGATTACACCGAGGGAAGAGAGAGACTTCTCGATCTGATCAGAGGTGAAACCCTCGATCGATAGCTTGTCGTACACATTTGTAAGGCGCTTCACCTTCTGAGCTCTCGTCTCGCCACTAGCACCATCACCACTACTTCCTCCGACTCCGAATGTTAAGCTGGAGGAGGAAGGTTGCGCCGCCGCATCAGGCGGAGGCTGAGACGGAGCGGGGCGGTCGGTGTTGAGAAGTAAGCGGCGGAGGCGACGCTCGTTCTCTGCTGAAATCTGGAGCTTGGGTGCAGGTTTCGAGTCGGACGAACCAGCTTTTGGTTTTGGTTTTGATTTTGTTTTGGGGTTTTGCTGCTGGGTTTTCTTTTTGGGCGCCATTGTTTCTTTGCTGGTGCTGCGTCGCGCGAAAAAAATAGAAGAGAAGAGAAGTGGAAAGTGCAACAACGAAGGTCGGACTTTCTGAATTCTGATTCCCTAAAGTAGCTCAAAATTTGTATTTAAATCTGAACCGTTCGATCAGATTCTGCATTAAGACACCATGAATTTACCTCGGACCGGATTGGCCAGATTCTGATCGGACGGAGACAAATATATTATATTGTCCTTACTACAAATGTCTATTGTCTAACATGATCCAATATACGTGTCACATTATTATCGATTAAATTTCTAACGAGACACAAATATATGTCAGCATCTGTCTAATTAATCACAGCCGATTTAGAAATATGTTGCTGATACATTAGAGATTATGCCAAACTACGTTCAATGAGAGCCCTCTCAAGTCTCAAATACTTGTCGAGTTCAAAAGAGAATCGTAATAATGTGCATTCTTCTCAATGCTCTATTCATTGACACCCACTTTGGTGGGTATCGTTGCTCGTCACCTCGTCCAGCTGACGCAATCGGTAGCACCACCTCTTGTCTCGATATCTTTTCTCGTTTCTGTCTCTAAGGTAATTTTTCTTGTAAAATTTTACTCAGAGTTGTACCTTGAAGAGAAGAATTTGTTGTAAGTAGGTAGTACATTATAATGAGTTGGAGCTATGCGCATGAATGTTGGTTTCTATTTGATTTTTTTTTTCAGTGGAGAAAGCTCCCTGCAATTTCACCTCTAGATGCATCAGACTCTCTGTGATATGGATATATATACGTATAATATACATTTTATTCGAAGTCAAAGTTTTGAGCACATTTGCATCAATTTGCCTTAAAGAATTTAAGTACTGTAAATACTGTGATATTTTTGTCTAATTTTAAATTTATTGATCTATTGTAGTCAGACTAATTATCAATTTACACAAGTTTGACTAATAGTGATCGAATTTTAAAATAGGGACTAATTATCGTTTAGTGATCACAATTTACATAAGTTCAATTATTGTGAAATAGGGACTAATTATCGTGCCTCAGACTAATTGGTTGTTTCAATTAAGAATTTCACTCTGACTCAACATATATTATGTTGTTTGTTATCTTGTTTTCCACCGATACTATGCTTATGTGCATAATCAGAGTTATAAGTCTTTAAATCTATAAAATCACACTAATTGCATGATTAAAAGAGAGCAAATAACCTTCTTATGAATATTTAGTTAAATTTCAATTCCGTTACAATATTTTTTTTCTGAGACTCTTAACTATAACGTAGTTTCATTTCTTTTACAATATTATTAGTTCACTAGTATAAAAAATGGAATCAGGATCGGTTATATACGCATATTAGTATTGGAATACAACCGATCCTGATGAAAGCGATACTAATACTACAATAATCTGGATCGGTTAAATAACCGATCCAAATAAAAACTATTAAGATCAGTTGTTTAAACAACCGATCCAGATAGTAACTATCTGGATCGGTTCTTACCTACGAACCGATCCTAATAGTTACTATTTGGATCGGTCGATCCAAATAATAATTATTAGGATCGGTTGCTTAATATAACCGATCCTAATTCAAAAAAAAAAAAACTTTTAGGATCGGTTATTTTAAACAACCGATCCTAATAGTAGTAATCTGGATCGGTTGTTTAAAATAACCGACCCTAATTCTAAAAAAAAAAAAATTAGGATCGGTTATTTTAAACAACCGATCCTAATAGTAGTAATCTGAATCGATTGTTTAAAATAACCGATCCTGATGTTTTATTGAATCTAAAAAAATATATTTTTATTTATTTGACCAGCTTCCATATATATTTTGCTGGTCAGCACCCTAAATTTTTTTTTTTGTACAGTAAGAAGCAATAATCAAATATCATATACACATCCTAAATTAAATATCATACACATGTTAAATTATTACAAAAAATTCATGTTCATGCAAAGTTTTGTGAAGCATTACATATTATAACAAGAAATTTAAATCAAAAAAAAATTAATTAACAAACATACAAGTGACTAATTGAGCTATTTCTTCAATTAACACACATTTATGAAATATACACATTTATGCAATTAATGTAAAGCACAACAATAAAAAAAAACAATAATTACCTCTTTTGCAATCACATCACTTGGGATTAGAAAAGACCCGAAAAATAAAAACAGAGGTAACAATTAGATGGAAAAATATTTTTCAATAAAAAATACAAAAAAAATGTGTTTTAAAAGTATAAAAATGAGAAAATTAGATAAAGTAACTTGAGCGATCGGATGATTAAGTAACTTGAGCGAGATGTCTTCAAGACTGTAAAATAATATACAAACAACATTAATTAATTTTTGAAACAATAAAAAAAATTAAAAACTGACACAATTGAGCTGGAGGTGCGAGAGGCTCGGCTTTGAGAGGAAGAGATGGAGAGAGAGAGAGACACACACACACAGAGGAGAGGGAGAGACGGAGACAGAGAGAGAGACACACAGATGACTGAGGATTTGAGAGGGAGAGATGGAGACACACAGAGAGAGACACTAAGTTGAAAATGAGAGGCGCGAAATGAAAATAAGAACCCTAAGCAGGTTATATAGGTAGTTATCAGGATCGATTGTTTGAAACAACCGATCCTAAAACTTTTTTATTTTTTTGCAGAACCAACTTTAAAAAAAAAGTATTATGATAGGTTGTTTCAAACAACCGATCCTAATAGTACTATTGAAGAACGTGGATTGGGAATTTAAAAAAAAAAAATCAAAGTTTTGGTTATTTTTAATAAAATATATTGAAGAATGGGTAAAAATAAAAATGTCAAAAAATCTAGTGTAACTTAATATTTGCATTGAACATCTTCGTGAAAGATAAATATCTGCTTTATATATATTTTTTACAGAGGAGGGTTCCAATGCCTTATCTTTTTCATATCTCATCATACCTCATATTTTATATTTTTATTTTCAAAGTTTAAATTGTCGATCGGAATCATTCAACATAATATTTATACTAAAATATGCATGGAGATAAAATTTTATATTTTTTTGGAATTTTTTTACTAATTTTTAAGATAGGTACAAAATCACTGTTTTTGAATCGTTCAAAAAACAGTGATTTTCTATCCATCTTAAAAAATAGTAAAAAAATTTAAAATTATAAAATTTCATCCCTAACCATATTTTAGTATATATATCATGTTGAACGGTTCGAAACGACAAGTTGGACTTTGAAAATGAAGATATAAAATATGAGGTATGATAAAATATGAAAGGTATGAGGCATTGGAAGTTTGGAACCCTCCTCATTTTTAGACTAAAACTAGGGTGTTCTTGGTAAACTCAAGTATAAAATCCGTCAAATTGGCTTCAAATTACAAATCTGGACCGTTGAAACTCGCCTATCTTATGAGTGATGAGTCTACATTTGAAAATTTTAAACATTCGAATTAATTTAGTATAAAGTCAAGTGGTCAAAAATAAGAAGTTTAATAAATTAATTTTGATGCATTCATTTTTTGAACGTTTTTTGAAAACAACCGATCCTAATAGTATCAGGATCTATTTTTTTATAAACAACTGATCCTAATATATGCTAATTAGGATCGGTTGTTTGTTAGAATCAATCATGATACTATCAGGATCGATTTTTAGTAAGAACTGATCTTAAAAGTTCATAAATTAGAATCGGTTGACCAAAAAACCCGATTTGATTAGTTTTTAGGATCGATTTTATTAATAAAACTGATCCAGATAGATATTAGTATCGGTTGTTTCATATAGCCGATCCAGATAGGCCGATCCTGATTTCAGTTTTTCCACTAGTGGTTTAATCTTATATTTGGATTGTTTCCTTCGTAAGTACCAATACAGTAAATAGTTTATGTCTAGTCCTTTTATACAATTTACAACTTTCTAAATTTACTGATATGTTGTAGTGAAATTTATTGATATGTTATTGATGACTTCTTCTAATTTGTTTTCTTAGGTAATATGGATAATTTTAAATTTGAGGAGCTTATGAATGTTTTGAATATGATGATGATGAATCATGGATTTTTTTGAATAATATATTTCCTAGTACCACATTTGGTTCATCATCATCTTCCACGCAAGATCAAGATAAGAAGCCAATGTCAGATGTTGAATATATAAACAACATACTTAATGCGAGGCCAGAAGTACCTTATGATTATTTACGAATGAACAAAACTAAGTTTATTGTTCTTTGTGATGCAATATTAGCAAAAGGTATCGTCAATATTGATGAGGTGGCAATAGAAGAACAAGTTGATATGTTCTTGCACATAGTTTGTCATACCTCAAATATGAGAGGTGTTAGTTATCATTTTCAACGTTCTCTGAATATTGTCTATCAAACATTCAATGATGTCTTGTGAAGCATCATTGAGATTAGGAGCGATTACATCAAGTTGCCTGAAGCCAATGCACCAAGACATGCTTGTGTCAGGGAAACACACAAGTTTTTCTCCATTTAAGGTATTGTCATTTGAATAATTTATAAGATTAAAATTTGGATATATTGAAATATTGTATCAATATTTGTTATTATTAATTTAGGGGGCTTTGGGTGCTATTGATGGTACTCACATCCTCGCTTTCGTAAAGAAAAAAAAAGCGATGAAGACACATTAACAGAAAGGGTTTTGTTTCTCAAACTGTCATGGCTGCAATTGACTTTGACATATATTTTGTTTACGTGTCAGTCAGATGAGAGGGTTCAGCTGCAGACATGAAGGTCTTGCATTCAGCATTAAATGATGGTGGATTCATCCTTCCAGTAGATATTACCTTGATGACTCGGGTTATGCATACACGGGTAGTTTTTTTTTGCCCATATCGTGGTCACATTTATCATTTAGCACAATTTCAACAGCTATCTACATCAAATTGATACCAAACAGCAGAGAATTTATTCAACCACCATCATGCCCAACTTCGTAATGTTGTTGAGAGGATCTTTGGAGTATTGAAAATGAGATTCAAGATTTTTAGAATCATGCAACGTTACAAATACAGAAAGCAAGGTCTAATTGTGTTTGCATGTTGTATTTTACATAATTTCATCAAGCGTCAAAATGAGATTGAAAGTGAAAATGATATTTTCTTGGAGGAGCAGACAATAGATGAGGAAGACGATGATGAAAATGTAGAGCAATCCAGAATTATCACCGGTCTCAATAGAACACAGCTTGGAGATTTACTTCGAACAGGTATTAGAAATAGTTTGTGAAAAAATATGCCAAACCGTACAAAAAATCGAAGAAGATATGGGAATTAGATATTACAGCTATTTCTTTTTAATTACTCATATATGCTGGAAAAGGAATTCAACCTCCAATCCATTTTTATGTTTATTTTTAGAAATTATCACTTCAAATTTAGATCTCATATCTATGGAGCCGCATTTTGTATTATGTTTATCAGATTTTGTTTTGTAATCTAAAACTCTTGTATTTCTAATTTATAATTTATAGTTTTGTAATATGCAAACTTTCTTTATTTTGTTTAGTGGATACATTTATTATTTTATATTATTACTTTTATTTATATTTTAATTATATTTGTAATAATAATTATGGTCAAATTTAAAGTTTACTTTAATAAAATTTATTTAATTAAAATTATAACAAAGTTTGATTCATCAATTATATTATATGACAAGAACAATCTAAGGGGTAATTTGGTATTTTCATTCATCATATGTATATTTTATACAAAGTACATGCTACAATCTTAATCATTTACATTTGCTGAACACAAACTCCTTAGCACTCCTTAAGTTCTTAATCTTTCACTCTTTAATCCACGTCGCTGAACGGGGCATTGAGGTTAAATTCTATGAGAAGGATGAAGCATTTCATTTGGCGGTCAAGTGCTTGCAAGAAGCTATAGCAGAATTACCCAATTGTCGCATATCACGACCTCTGCACGACCTTTACACTGACTAAAATTTGTGATATATGTTATGTTGTTCACTATCACTTTGGTTCTGCTAGCAGGGTATATTTGAAAATTTTCTTCTCGTAGTTTGGTACCTTAGTTATTTTAGTTTTAATTGCTTACTATTATGTCTATATATTATGAATTTGTAATATTCCGTCACATTGATTATTATTTTTATATCGATAAACTTAGGAACAAATAATAATTATATACACGCGTGATTGTTCATATATAAAATATTGTAGGAACTCTCAACAAAATTCAAATAATATCCCCTTTAATTTTTAAAATAAATATATTCTTTAGTAGACCTCAGCAATTACGAAGTAAATACAAATCAAATTTTTATTTAAAACCTCGATTTGAGTTACTTCTTTTCGATAACCTTTCAAATTTAGTTTCAGTTGTAATTTTCAGATGGACAATTGTTAGTACTTTAATCACAGATCAATCATATCAATTCGGATTGGAATGAAATTTAATACCTGAAAATATAATTTCATGATCTACAACTTTCGTGTAGAAGACTATCCCAAATTTCGAATGTAGAATTCTTCATAAAATTATAAAGTCAGTAAATATTTCAGTTCGGAGACTGCAGACTTTCATCAATTATTTTTATCTTTTCTCCTCACTGGAAACTACGATTAAGGTGAAACCAATTGCGTTAAAACCGTAACAGAAAAATTTACAACTCTTACGTTTGAACTTTCTCCAAATTTTGAACTTATAATTCCAGTTATTTCAATCTTTGAAGACAAATATTAAAACAAAATTCTGTCATGGGCTCAAATCCGAATTTACAATATGTTGGTCCACTAAACTCAAGTCCAAAAATCACAAATCATCTTCTAAACCTAACCCTACCTTATATAAAGCCCCCACAGCCACAACCCCCCCCCCCCCCCCCCCCCCCTCTCTTTTTCCTAACCCTAGCTGCCACAGCACCATTTCCCCTCCATTTCGGATCTAAACCCCTGCTGGACCCAAACAGGCCAGCCAATTTCCGAAGAGAATCACCGACCGTACGTTCAGATTTTGGAGAAGCGTTCAACATGAGAGTTGTATTACTTGGCGATACGGAACCGTGAGCGCTGGATTCATCCCGATCGGAGTCTCGATTGCTAAGAACCGTCCAAAACAGTGACTGTTGCGCCTACCTTTCCTAAACCGTAAATTTCAAGTAATAGAATTTCAATCATAAATCTCATTTTTCTTAATAATAAAATCTTAACTATTAAGTTGTATTCTTTCTATAATAAACTAAAAATATATTTCTTTTGATTATAGATACTAATTATTCTTTTAATAAATATTAAATGAATATCATTTCAGATTCGTGATACATCTGAAAACTTGTTCGCTTTGATTTGGTTGTTGGATGTATCATCTCAAATTAATAGTTTGACTTTGTTTAAATAGATGTAGTTAAATTGTCCTATATGTTTAACATCTTTTCATAGTTATAATTATTATTTCATTAAACTACATCTAAAAATAGTTGTTGGATGAAATTTAAAAATAATATATTTTATATATCTCCTTGATCAAAGATTTTGGATTCCTAACTTAACAAGTTCTGGATTCTTATATAGCTTATTTAATTTGAATTATAAAAGACATATAAAGTTTGAATCAAAATAGTCACTGACCAAAGTTTAGAAATTAGAACTAATAATCTAGGGTTATAATGATAAATAGAAAATTTTAGAAAATAAGAATATGTGAACTCAAACCTTATTAATTAGATGTATGTTTATTTCTTAAGTTCGACTTTCGAGGAACTGAGAGACGTAGATATCGGTTAAGAATTTACTACGCAAACAGGTGCGGGTTTTCTAGACTTTATAAAACTATTTTACTTGCCTATTGTCATTCAACTGTTTATTATTAGGGCATTAGTTGAGTTTATACATGTTGTTTTCGAACTATTCGTATGACTTGAGTAGACATAAATAAATTACATGAAATGATAGGATTCATATATTGATCAACGGACTTGCATGAATAGGATGTGTTGAGCATGGCATGAATTGTGTGATTGAATAAATGTGTTTTAAAATGAATGAATAAGGAAACTGAACAGGGGCCAATATGCTCGCATATTGGGATGTATACATTGGGTCTAGTGTTCAACTGGATCCCTCGTTAACGTGACTGTAGGCGAAAGTGGTCTTGTCACGGGTCTAACCCTAGCGTCTGGCGGGAGTTTCGTGGTTAGGGCAACAGCCTCCAACGTTAAGCGGGAGTTCTGCTGTTGGGTTGGCGGTTTCTTTTGGCGTCGGGCAGGAGTTTCGCGATCGAAGAAACAAGAAAATTAAGTGGTTTCTTTCGGCGTCAGGCGGGAGTTCCACGGTCGAAGAAACAAGGAAAAATAAGAAAAGAATATGAAAATAGATATAATAGTAGTAGATGCATTGCATTAGGGAATACATATGCATTTTATTTCTTATTATATTTGTGAATATAAGTAAAGGTTTTATAAACTCTAGACTGGAACTAAATCCCGCACTGAGAGAAAGTTCGATCTCTCACCCGTTTTCACTATTATGTGGATTCCAGGTAACGAAGATGAAAGATTTGAGCAAGGACAAGAGTGAGACTAAGCGGAAAGACATATTATTGATAAATTGTCACATGTTGTTTAGTTTTTATTTTCATGATTCTATATTGATAAATTGAGCAAGCATGGCAGTGTCTGTGTTACTAGCCATGTCCGCCATGATTGTTTGTGAAAACTCTTTTGATTATGAAATAAAATATGGCTTTATTATGTTGTTATTGATAATGTATGTGATGTGAATACTCTTTACGTAGAAATACATGGCAGATTGTCTCGGGGTGTGACAGAATCTGTAGCTGTTTTGTTGGGTACTGGAACTACTGATGAATTCTCGTGTCAAGCTAATAACATGTTTTACTTTCTTTCTGTCTGCATGCATTGGTTATTGATATTTTGGTACAGGTGATGATACTTTCTAAGTAACCCGACATTTTTCATAATATTTTTTTCTTAAAGAATTACCTACAACGTAATGTGTTGAATGAACAAGCTGATGCGCATCAATAGAAGGCTGACACAAATCAAGCAAGTATCTGGTACAAATCAAGTATCTGGCACAAATCAAGTATCAAACAGAGAAGGAAAGTAGAAGAAAAGAAGGCAAACACTATCAATCATAATTGATTAGAATCTGAATATATTAGGATCTGTAATAATCTAAATAGAGAATTGTAATGAATTATAATATTTTTGCTTTCTTAAGATAGAGGCGCAGAGAGTAATAAAAGGAGAACTATGTATCAATGTAAGCAAGTAAGAAAAAATTATGTAACAGTTTCTTTGATTAAATAAAATCAGGGTGGGAAGGGTGTTCTTTGGGAGTTTTGTGTTTCTTGATATTTCATAACATGGTATCAGAGCTCCGGGATTAACCTGGTTATTGAGTGGAGAGAAGTAGATATATCTCGACATTATACTGCACCAAGGAGGCTGTAATTCGGCCACCATGTCGGATACCTCTGAAAATATTTCTGAAATCGCAACCTTGATTGAAAAATTAACCCAGCTCCTAACTCTACAACAAAACCAATTGATAACTATGTAGCAAACCTCTCGAACACCTATACCACCACCGCAACCTAACCACTATGAAACAACCCTACATCCTAATATCGTTGCCATTAAACTAGATGGAAAAAATTATTTCCTATGGTCACAAACTGTAAGGATGTACCTCAAAGCTCGTGAAAAACTGAAGCACATAACAGACTCTCCTCCGGCAGCCACTGACCTGTTGTTCAACCGGTGGCATATTGAAGATATGGTGGTGAAGGGCTGGATATGCAACTCCCTCAATACCAACCTCTACGGCAAATTCCTTCGTTATCCAACGGCTAAGGAGGTATGGGATGCAATAGCCACCACCTTCTATGATGGAAGCGATACTACTCAGGTATTCAAGTTAAATAAACATGTAAATAAGATTAAACAAGAGGGTAGACCTGTAGAAGAGTAATATAATGAATTACAAGACATATGGTTGGAAATCGATTTCCGTCGCCCTAACCCTATGGTTTGTGCCATAGACATTGAAAAATTTGATAAATGTATCCAAGAATCCCGAGTGTATTCATTTCTGGATGGCCTTGATGATAAGCTCGATAATGAGCGTGCAAATGTTTTACAAATGACCCCATTTCCAACTTAATGCTCTAACCCGGTATTTTTAATGCTCTTTCCTCGTGTTTTTTTTTTCTTTTCTTTTGCTACATGATTATTATTTTCATTTTTCTACTTATCGGTAAAATTAAGACAAATGAATAGGAAGTGAAAACCTACAATGCATTCATCAAGAAATTGATTAATAATCTACAAGATTGTGTACATGATTACTAATGGTCTCATGAAAAATATTTTTTTATCATGCAGTTCTCACACTGAATTTGATCTCTTATGATCAATTATTGGGCAGCCAAAACTTCGGAAATGAGAAACAAATGTTGCATAACATAAATAAAAGTTAGATCTTTTTGTTATTTTCTTTTTGAAGCTGAGTACTAAGTTTATAACTTTCCAAATGAAGTTAAAAATTGTATATGATGTAAAGGTTACAATTCTAGTCAAATTTGCTTTAAAATTTTTGTTAGCATTGCTCCTCTAGTCTTAAAAATTTACTGTACCTCTGCCCTTTATAATTTATTTCAGTAAATCTTCCATATTCAATACAAAGTTACAAACTCAATTGATGTGAGAATATTAAGAAGAAAGGCATGTTCAACTTAATTAAATTATCAGCATATATTCGGAAAACAGTCTATAGTTTCTTAAATAAAACATAATTCAAGATAGAATTGACACCAAATTAATCACAAAGAAGATTTAATTAATATTAAACTATCCATCTGGTGAAAATAATAATAATTTTAATAAAAGAGCAGTTTTATGCACACCATAATTGAGATCTACAATTAGCACTAAAAGAAAGAAAAAATAATTAAAATTTAAAATTTGAAAAATGCTTGGATCCGTCTTGGCAACTGGCATGGTAGGTGGCCTAATTAAGAGTTCTCAGAAGGAAAAAAAAATAGCCAAAAAAGAAAGTAATAATAGAGAGAAAGAAAAAAAGAAAGCCTTGCTAGGTTGGTAACAATTATGTCTCTCTTATTCACAATGCAACCACAGAGATCGACAAATAAGGATATTGTACGATTTTGACTTCAAATAAACTATACTGAATATGACATCCCCTTGCTTATATTTAGTTCATTTTTTTTTAACTTATATGATTATTGCTCCCGAGTATGGTACACCAAAGTCACTTCGTTGATGTTCTCTTGTAATTTTTTATTTTTTTTTCAATGTTAGAATCCACTAGCAAGTAATTACCCTGAACAATTAGTAAATTAGAGAACGATTTTGAGTGAGACAGAATTTTATTTTGAAATATAAGTATAATTTTATAATTTTTCAGAAATAGAAGCATATTTTGGCGACTGAGACATAATTTTATAATTTTCTATGAAAAATATAAAAATAGAAGTATATTTTTTTTAATTGAATGGCATGTATATCCTTTGGCTCTATGTGACTGTGTCCCTGACATTACATGATATATCAGCATGAATATTTTATATCCAGGAAATGATAAATTTTAATTTATATTTTGAAAAATAAATAATTTGAACTTTTCAGAAAATAAAATATAATGATCATTAAGTAGTTAGTAGTCTATAATGATAAGCATAATCCATACAGATTAACTATCCGAAGCATCAGTTGTGATTGTTATTGGTACGGATCATGAGATATTTCACGGGAGTGATTAAAGTATATTAAAATTTGATTAGTTTGATTATCAGCAATTAGTGAAATACTAAAAAAAAGTGTTACACTTTAGATTGATTGCAAAATACTATTAAGATCGTCAAAATTATTATCATTTGTTTATACTTTACTCAATAGATATCTCTCAAATCCCCTGCAGTAAATAGTGAGAAATAAAACCCCCTTTTCTTATTTTATTTTATTTTCTTTTTAATTAATTGAAAACTTATCTCACAAGTTACAAATTGCAATAACTCATAATACACAATTAAACATCTCTCACACCTCATTAAAGTGTATATTTATCTAATGATGAACATTCTAATAACATGTTAGGAAATGGGAGCGGTGGAAATAATTTCAACTGGCTCGAACCGAAATCTATCCGATGTCTGATCTAAACCGTCTTATAATTGATGAAATTTGCAAGGTCAGATTTAAATATTTACTAGTTTCAACTATTCAACCAATTTAAATCATCTGCACAAATCTTAATGTGATTCTCCGTGCAATGTCCATCAGAATCCCTCCTTGTGGAGAAAGATGATGGTCCATCTAGGTGGTGGTCGTTACCATATCCTATGTCAATTTATTATCTATTTTTTCCGAAATTTTTATTAATACTAAAAAATTCTATCAAATTACTGAATTTATCTAATTTTGAGTTGAATTTTGAAAAATGTCCTATCCGGTTAATAAATAACCGGACTGATTGATTTTGTCCGGTTAATAACTAACCGGACAGGATCTAACTCATTTCAAGAATTTTGTAAAAATTAACCGGACTCAATCTATCCAACTTTTTTTTTTTTTACAAAACTGAAATTTTAAAAAAAAATTATATTGAAATATTATAAATATTGAATATATTTCTTTAAAAATAGAAGGAATACAATATAATTTGATTTATTAGAAAGACTATAACAAATAATCCAGATCAACATTTTTCAAATCGGATTTTTCGCGGCTGTAAGAAAAATTAATATATTTCTTTATGTGTTATTGGAAAAAAATAAAAATACTTGGATTCTAAGTTATTGATCCCGGTTCAAAAGTCACTTCTAGGTAAATATAGAAAATATTATCATCCTTCTAGTACATTTAATTTCTAAAAAGTTGTATCTATTTTTGAAAAAAACATAAACTTTAAGTTATTTAATGATTTTTATTTAAAAAAAAAATAGTTACAACTTTTTAAAAATTAAATGTACTAGAAGGATCACAATATTTTATGTTTTACCTATAAGTGGCTTTTGAACCACAATTAATAACTCACATTCAAAATATTTTTTTTTTCAATAAAATATAAAGAAATATATTAATTTTTCTCATAGCCGCGAAAAATACGATCTGAAAAATGTTGATCCGGATTATTTGTTGCAGTCTTTCTAATAAATTAAATTATATTGTATTTCTTCTAGTTTCAAATAAATATATTCAATATTTCTAATATTTCAATATAAAAAATAAAAAAATTCTGTTTTGTAAAAAAAAAAAAAAAAAGTTGGATAGATTGAGTCCGGTTAATTATTAACCAGACAAAATTATTGAAATGAGTTAGATCCTGTCCGGTTAGTTATTAACCGGACAAAATCAATCAGTCCGGTTATTTATTAACTGGACAAGATATTTTTCAAAATCCAACTCAAAATTGGATTGATTAAGTAATTTGATGATATAATTTTTCGGTATTAATAAAAATTTCGGCAATTTTTTTACGAAATAAATCATAAATGATTTCGATCCAATGCATGTTCTTTGCTCAACCTTAGCAAGTCTAATCATTGAGAGGAATAAGAACCATGTGTTGTCTCCTTTTAAGTTGAATTTATAAAATGATGTTGCAATGAGGGAGATGGTGTGAAGGTGTTACTTGCCCGTTACCAAGCAACAAAAATGAATTCATATAACAGAGTACACTTACCAAATTATAAATTAGCATGCATGTGCCTATCAAATGAAATTTTATTCTATTAAATACAACCATTTATGTTAATATTAGAAACCCCGAGACATTAGAAATAAGTGTTGATTGGAAATGTAATCATATCGAATTTCAAATCTACCATCTTTTACACAGAAAATAATATTTTAGTTATGAACTTTTAACGTAAATCTTAATTAGATTTACGGACCAAATGATATACTATATTATAAATTATGTCTTTGCTTCATTTCTTTATTTTTATTTTTTTTTGCTAGTTGTCTATTTTGGATTATTAAGTTTGAAATTGAGCAAACTTCTTGCTGGTGCCATTAATTAAATATAATATTGCACCCGTTGTACCCCATCAAAGTTGTAAAGACGTGCTTTATTTATGCTACATAATACAATAATAATAGAAATAAATTTTGCAATTATCTGGCAGCAATGGTGGCGAAGGTCTGTGACCAAGAAATAAAAATGATTGTCACGTCAACAACTGATAAAATTAATTATACTGCTAGTGTCTCCTTGCATTTAGGTAGGAAAGAAATATAAAAGAAATTTAATTACATCTAATTACATCAATTAAACTAATTTGTGGCCAGATCTCCACAGTTGACCTGATCTAACGGTTCAAAAGAGTAAGGAATAAAGGTGTGTTGATATTTAGCAGGTCTATATGCCCATTTTTTCTTTTGTCATGGAAAGAATATCAATTTCGACATCAAATTTAATTGCAGTTAATGTAACCCTAACAAACGTTGTAATTTGAATAACTCTTAATTAAGTGTTTGTTTATTATCTGCAAATTTTCATGTCTTTGTATTTCTCTAATTTGTGCTTCTTCTTTTTAACAAATGATAAATATATAAAAATACTTTATTATAATCCATATTTATTAGTTAATATTTTACTAAAAAATAAAATTAAGTTTTAAAGGCAAAGCAAAAAAAAAAAATCCTACCATCTTCAGATTCAGATGGTTAATTACTGAATTTTCTTTAATAAAAATATAATGTACTGTTGCATTATCATATATATTTTTGTGGTGCTTGACAATAATTGCCGAAAATTTTAAATATACCATACCCAAAAAAATAAACCAAGCAATTATGTTTTCTAAAAAATTCGAATTTTGACACGGCCACATCTCTAGGTGCGGCCACTTTTCTGCGGGCCGCATCTACGGGATGTGGCCCATTTTTTTTTTCTTCTCGTGCGACAATTCAATCTGAACGGAAAAAAAGGTGGCTGCATGTCGCACCTAAGAGATGTGGACATGTCAAAATTCAAATTTTTCAGAAAACGTAATTGTTTGATTTTTTTTTTTTCAAATATGGTATTTTTAAAAATTACGGCAATAATTGACATGCCCTTGGGTTAGGCATCTTTGTGCTGTTGTGCATTGTTCCAACTAACACTAACATGCTGTGTGGGGTCCACTGTCCAGGAATTAACAAAAACATCACAAATTCCTTTTATTTTATTTTTAATAAATTCATTCTCAAATGAAATCATGTACCTTGTACGACCATTTAAATGTAAAACGGTTGCTCTCTCTTCATCCCGCCATGACCAAAATAACATCTCCCTAAAAAACATTCCATCATGACTCCACCCTCCTCCTTCAATCCCAATTTCAGGTATCTCGCCCCGATCCTCGGCTTTGTGCTCCTCTGTACTCTGTTTCTTTTCTCAAATCTCAATTTCTCGACCTACACGATATCACCAGCCTTGGACCCCTCTGTTTCATCTCCAGTTATTACCACCATCTCTCTCTCTAACCCTTCTCCAGTTGGCCTCACAGCCGTTGATTCCATCGGATCAAGACCGAAAGAGACCTTTTCTGACCTTATCGCAACCTTTGACCGGTGGGATAAAGAGGTTGGTTGTGACCGGTTTCAGGCGAAATTTAAGGGATGGAAGGTCAATGCATCAGCTGTGCAGGAGATCGACCGGCATGACTGCTCCGAGCTGAAGATGTCGCACACAAGTGTGTATGTAAAATTGGCCTCATGGGTCCCAGATATACTTGACGGGTTGTATCAGTGCCGGTGCGGGTTGAGTTGTCTATGGACCCGCAACGAGGCTCTTGCCGACAAAGCGGATCTGTGGCTTTGGGTTACATTTCATCTTCAAAATGTAATATTTATTTCCATGTCTATCTCATAATTAATTAAAAGTGGAATAATAAATGTTCATGTATAGTAGTACTGTTAACATTTAGCAAACAGACAGGCCTTGTCACTATTTTCAAGAAAAATAAAACATTTAGCAAACAATTTGTGGGGTTAGCTAACTTGGATTTTGCATTTTTCTTTTCTTTCTTATTTTTTTTTTGTGGAAATCGGACGCGTAGTGTCTTAGAAATTCAACTGCCGAGCTAATATAGACAGAAAGATCAATTTTAAACTTTCAAATGATTTGAATCTTCAAATTCAATCAACCTTTGGTCAAAGATATTTGTGGATAAACTTCATATTTCGTTGTCTTCTTGCAGTCCAAAATTGAAAATCTGTGTAGAGAAAGTGTCCTCTTTTTTATCTTTTGAAAATTCAACCTTCTTTTAAATAGCGATTGTTTTACTGATAAAATTAATTATTGCTTAATGTTACTTGCAAAGGAGCGTCACCATCCATAAGAAATTGCTAGAACATGTTTTTCAAATCATCCAAAAATGAATTTCTTTTCCACGTAAACAGCAGCATTACAATCAATCGAAATATATATCTGACTTTAATACCCGATTTAAATAACAGAGAACAGAAGGGGATCCTCTTCATGCATTCTTCCAAATCGAGGCACCAAGATGGCGATCAGGGCATGAGGATATTTTCATCAGCTATCACGCAAGCAGCGAAGTCCAAGCAACATATGCCGGCAAATTCTTTCGCATGCACCGCAGTTACACCGTGCCCAACAACAAGCGTGATGTAAGTACTTGCACATTCCAATCAATAAATATTTCATTTAAAGGATAATATTGTTCATTTTTTAATCAAGTATCCCTCTTGCTAATTGCAGGATGTATTAGTCTATTGGTCTTCGTCCAATTGTCTCCCGCACCGTGACGAGACCGCCAAGAAATTTCTCTCTCTAGTCTCTCACCACTCCATGGGCAAATGCCTAAACAATGTCGGCAGCGGCGACATGGCACTAACTTTCTATCCCGATTGCAAGATGGAGGAAAACCCGATTCCACACTGGTGGGACCACCTCCATTGTGCCATGTCACACTACAAATTCGTGTTGGCCATAGAGAACACATTCACTGAGAGCTATGTTACAGAAAAGCTCTTTTACGCATTGGATGTCGGTGCAGTGCCGATCTACTTCGGTGCGCCAAATGTATGGGATTTGGTCCCGCCTAACTCAATCATAGACGCATCCAAGTTCAAGTCCATAGAAGAGTTAGCAGACTACGTGAAGGCGGTTGGAGAAGATCCAGTGGCATATGCCGAGTTTCATGCTTGGCGCCGGTGTGGTGTGTTGGGGAATTATGGAAAAGTACGGGATGCTAGTCTCGACACATTGCCGTGCCGGTTGTGTGAGGAAGCTAGTGTCCGAGGCGGGAGGAAGGCGCCACTAAGAACACCGTCATAATAGGTCTAATGCACATTATTCAAATTAGATAAATTCAATATGTTATAAATTCCATGGTTTGATTTGAGGATCCCTGTATAATAAATTCTCCATAGACTTGAAAGAATTTTTGGTATGCACTAATGCTTCAAAAATGACTTCAACAACCTATGGATTTTACATATACTTTGAAAAAGGGATCAAAACATCAGCTTGTAGTTTCATATATAGGTTATCGAATTCAATTGAGCCTCTTGCCAAAACACAATTTAAGTTATTATTATTATTATTATTTTAAATGCTGACAGTGGCTGTCAGTTACAAGACACAATTTAATTTTCATGTTGTAGAATTCTTTTATGACTTGTAATATTGACTTTGGGATACTAAAAAATTGGTTGCTATTTATCATCAGTATGCAATATTATCTAGAGTGATAGAGATAATAGTATGATCTGCTTCAACTTTGAAGGCAGTGTATATAATTATTGTTCATCAGATACAGGTTTCCACAATTTTATAACACATCTATGCAAATATATAGCCTATTTGAGTTTCTTAGTAGGATTGAAAATTGAATTTCCAGAAATAAAAAATACATCTAGACTTATATCTAGCTTTCTAGATAATTGACATGGCCCAACTGCTATTTATGATTCAAATTAGATTTTAGCCTCATAGCGCAATGGTGTGTATTGAATAATAGTAAATCACGGACCACATTTGTTGTCAGAATTTGTGCAATAGTTTGCACCGCATCAGGCCCGGTACATGGCCCTTTTTCCTACTAAGCTATTTCTTGGAGAGCTCCTACGGAGATAGGAAATTCCCTGAGAAAGCTGTTAGTGACAGGTGAACTCACATTGGCCCAAATGGAAGATGAGAAAATGATAGAGAGATTCGGCATGGTGCTCACTGAACCCTCATAATATCTAATAAGTCGAGTTATTGAAAACGTCAGCACTTAAAAAGAGGATAAAAAAATAACATTCCCCACTAAAGAGGATAGATTTCTACCAAAATATAGTCATCTCAACTAGGGGCGCACAATAAACTCATGGCTCATAAGTCATTTAGAATCAATTTAGATTCAACTCACTAACAGTTCAAGTTGAAACTAACTCGAGTTCATTGATTCGATTGTCTTATGAGTTGAATTCAAGTTGCTCTTAACTCGATTTGAAATCAACTTGATTGACTCATTGACTTGGTAAACTATATAATGTTTTATTATACTTTGTACTATTCAGTAATTTGATAAATTTTGTAATATTTAATTATGTATTTGCCACCGTTTCATTATGTAAAGTTTTGTACTATTTAATTATGCATTTGTCATCGTTTAGAATCAATTTAGATTCAACTCGCTAACAATTCGAGTTGAAACTGACTCGAGTTCATTGATTCGGTTGTCTCACGAGTTGAATTCAAGTTGCTCCTAACTCGGTTTGGAATCAACTTGATTGACTTATTGACTTGGTAAATGTTGAAGTTGCAAGCTAATACGCCACATCAGATCCAGAAGGGAATGAAGAAAGAAATCAACATAGATTGTTTGGTTAATATATGGCTGGACGAAATCTTTTTTATTTCATTTCTTTATTATATTTGATTGGTGTGTAATTTACTTTCAAGCTTAGATTGATTCTAATTTGTTTCTTAAATAAGAGAGGTCAGCTGTGTACCTCCATGATGGATATAAATATTCTATATACAAAGAGATAACCATGTAAGAAAAAAAATATTGATTGAAATAAACAAAGGGAGGGAAGGGAGTTTCATAGGAGTCTTGTGTTCTATTATTATTTTTGTCATAGTATCAGAGCAATGATCGATCCGAAAACCTCAACATTCTAAGACCTCACCAATAATCTCTTCCACCAATAATCTTTTTTTTATCATGAGTGAACTTGAAGCTAGTTCTCACTCCTCACGAGATGAGAACACAGCAGCATTGTTGGAGAAATTAACCCAACTTGTTGCACTACAACAAACTCAAATTATGGCAATTCAACAAAAGATAGCAGTGGCAACATCTGAAACAGTGGATGAAAGGCAGCAGGGACTTACATGGGCGCATCCAACTCAACCACATGGACCAGCTGATAGGCAAGTCCAACGTTTGGTCCAGGCCGAAGTTGGATATGGGACAGGTTCAGTTGCCCTTCATGCTGCAGGTAGTTTTATAAACCAAAATAACTCAGAACAAAGTAAATTTCTTGATATTTGTACTATTGAAAAATAAGAATGGGTTATAGACTCAGAAGCTACGGACCACATGACTTACTCAGAAAAGGACTTTAAGTTAAGAAGACATAAACGAAAAAATGGTATTCTTAATGCAAACGGAATTGAGTATCCAGTAAATAGAGCAGGAGATGTACCTATTTCTAAGAATCTTACCCTTACAATCACCTTACTCGTACCTTCTCTATCTACAAAATTGATTTCTATTGGACAATTAACTTTATAACGAAATAGTGTAGCTCTCATGTTTCCAAATCATTGTGTTTTTTAGGATATCCTCACGAAGGAGATCATTGGTTGTGGTACTAAGCGAGATAGATTGTATTACTTGGAGGAGATGAAGACTGGAAACTCATTACTATCAACAACTGATTCGAAACAATTGAGAGAGCAAGTTTTGTTGTGGCATAGGAGATTAGGGCATCTCTCATTCGGGTACATGAGAAAACTCTCACCTCATTTATTTTCTGGTTTAAATGAACAATTGGTTTGTGAAACATGTATTAAGACTAAAAATCATCGTACAACTTATCTTGATAGTTATCATAAAAGCCTTCTTCCTTTTGATTTAGTTCATACTGATGTTTGGGGACCATCCCCGGTTGTCTCAAAATCTGGTTGTCGATGGTTTATTCTTTTTACTAATGACTGTACACGGATGACATGGCTTTATTTACTCAAAACTAAGGATGAAGTAACGAAAGTGTTTCAAGATTTTTTTAACATGATAAAAACTCAGTTTGAAAAAGAGATAAAAGTTGTAAGAAGCGATAATGGGACAAAATATGTAAATAAAAATATGCATAATTTCTTTAAAGATAAAGGGATTATACATGAGACCTCGTGTGTGGGAACCCCTGAACAAAATAGAGTAGCAGAGAGGAAAAATAGGCATATTCTCGAAACTGCTCGATCAATATTGTTTGAGAGTAATATGCCTCCGATTTTTTGGGATAATGTTGTGTCTTTTGCAATTTATGTAATTAATCGTACACCAATTCGAGTACATGATTACAAAACTCCTCTTCAAATGTTATCCTCTCATATAAGAATTCTGTCTGTTTTAAATTTACCTCCTAAAATTTTCGGGTGCATTGCATATGTGCATGTTCAAAAGATTTTTCAGTCCAAATTAGAACCTTGTGCACAAAAATGTGTTTTCTTAGAATTCGGTACACATCAAAAAGGGTATAAATATAATAATCCAAACACGAGAAAATTATTTACAACTATGGATGTCACATTTTTAGAAGGTGAATATTTTTTTAAACAAACTGAAAGTCCAACTCAGGAGGAGAATCGGGTAGAATTGGATTTCTCTGATTTACATTTCTTAAATGAGACCTATGCCCACAATATTGTTATACTAAATGCACCACTAATCGCTTAAAATTAAAAAATAATTGCGATTAAAAGTAAATAAATTAGTTTAGAGAAATTTGACACGCGGAGTGTTAACAGAGTTCGACAAAATAAAGGCCTACATCTCCGGGGCGTCGCAACCTCTTATAGGTAGAGGTTTGCAAATACCCCTGGTGGGCGGACCCGACCCGTACACGCCCGTGCCCGGTACCCGGGGTACCCGTGCCCGAGCCCGGGTATGGGTCGGGTAAACGGGTACGGGTAAAAAACGGGTAGGGTACGGTTATTTGGTTCAAAACCTGAGCAAACCCGGTCCGATTTACGCCCGACCCGACCCGACCCGACCCGACTCGACCGGACCCGACCCGACCCGACCCGACTCGACCGGACCCGACCCGACCGGACCCGACCCGACCCGACCCGACTCGACCCGACCCGACCCGACCCGACCCGTACCCGACCTGTACCCGACCCCGTACCCGACCCGTACCCGTTAAAAAATTCAGAAAAATTCAAAAAAATTCAAAAAAATTCAAAAAAATTCAAAAAAATTCAAAAAAAATTCAAAAAAAATTCAAAAAAATTTAAAAAAATTCAAAAAAATTTGAAAAAATTCAAATTTTTTTGAAATTTCGAATTTGCCGCCTAAAAAAAAAAAAAAAAAAACAGGTACCCGACCCGGACCGCCCTACCCGTGCCGGGTACCACGGGCACGGGTATAACTCGGGTAGGGTACGGGTTTTGAAAAATATACCCGAGTATACTCGACCCGAGATACCCGTTTACCCGACCTACCCGTACCCGACCCAAACCCGTACCCGACCCCGGGTACGCCCGGTCCGTCCGAACCCGGTCCGAGAGCAGCCCACTACTTATAGGTGCGCATTTATATTATCCAATACAAAAAGATTACAACTTGTGAACCGGTGAGCCCTTACAACCAACGAAAAGTCACACGACCAACTAGAGAAGAGAACCGGTGAGCCCTTACAACCAACAGGAAGTCACACGGCCAACTCAAAATGAGAACGAAGTCTCAAAGTTTAGATCCTCAAGAAGAACACTCAAGATCTCACTCTAACCTAATCTAACTCAAGATTAGTGAAGTGTATTTGAGGTTGTTTGAGAGATATTGAAGTTTTAAGCTCAATCAACAATGGAGGAACCAAGCTCACAAAAAAATTATTTTTAAAAAATTTAGGGTTGGCTAAGATTTAGGAAGAAAGCCTAAAGTCCTATTATAAAGACAGCTCCAGAAAGAGCAATTTGACTTAAAATATTACAGATGTTTTATAAAACGTTATAACGTTTTAGCTCAATTTGAATTTAGGTTTTCTTTTTCTGTGAGATCGATCAAAATAATTATAAAACATTCACAATAATTTGACTTTGTAAAAACTTGATCAAAAATATGATTTTTGAAAACATGAATTTAATTAAAACATTACAACGTTTATAAAATATATGTAACGTTTGAGATTAAATCTGTATTTGATCAAGCTGTCCCTTAGCATTTTCTTACATGTTAAATCGTTATAACGTTTTACAAATGTTACCAATATTTGTATTATGTTGAAACAACATCAAACACACTTTACCAAATTTAAAATATTATAATTTAAAATCTTGATAAGTGTCTTCATGATTTCTTCAGTTCAAGCAATCTATATTGCAATTCCAATTAGCTTGGACCTACATAACTCTAAAAATAGAAGAAATCATAAAATTCAACAATTGTATGTTTTTGCAAATTAATCAAATAGACAAGAAAGATTATTGCTAAAACAACAAATATGCCTCATGCCGAAAATTCATCTCCTGCCAAAAATCTAATGAAAATCAAGCAACAAATCTACCTATTGCAAATTCAGCAACAAATCCATACTCTGCCGAAAATATGCCTATTGCAAATCCATATCATGTCGAAAATAAAAATAAAGCAAACCAAAACCCTGTCGAATTTCTTAACCCTACTGAATTTGGAAACCAGTCAAATCAGAGCCATGACCCAATTCGGGTCATCCAATCAGATCCAATTCAGGTCATCCAATCTGACCCAGTTATTGCAGAAAGGTCTGATCTAAATGATGCAGTAATAAAATCCGACCAATTATCACATGGGCCAAGATCTTCTGAGGATATTCTCGAGGTAAGTGCTACTAACACTCTCTGTAAATTACCATCTAGAAATAAATGAGAAAAACCATCAAAATGGTACGTTCTAGAGGATGGAACAAGTGAGGAAGTAAGATATCCCATTGCTAATTATACAACCACTGAAAAAATTTCAGAACCTTTGAAAGCCTTTGTGAACCAAATATCTTTAGTAAATGTACCAGAAAAATTAGAGAAAGCCTTAAAAGACCATAATTAGGTAAAAGCGATGAAAGAAGAAATTTATGCATTAGAAAAGAATGGTACATGAAAATTAGTAACATTACCAAAAGGGAAGAAAACAGACGAGTGCAAATGGGTATATACTATAAAATACAATGCAGAGGGAAAAATTGAGAGATACAAAGTAAGATTAGTTGTAAAATGATATACACAAACGTATGGTGTTGATTTTTAGGAAACATTCTCACCTGTTGCAAAACTAAATTCTGTTCGAGTTCTCTTATCTCTTACAGCAAATCTAGACTGGCCACTACATCAATTTGATGTTAAAATGCATTTTTGCATGGTGATCTGAAGGAGGAGATTTACATGGATATCCCACCTGAATATTGGTACCCAGAAAAAAAAACTAGGAAAGTATGTAAGTTGGAGAGAGCACTCTATGGGTTGAAACAATCACCAAGAGCATGGTTCGGTCGATTTTGTCAAGCAATGAAAGGTTATGGGTACACCCAGAGTGAATCTGACCACATGATGCTCTTTAAGAAAGGTCGAGGTAAGATATCCGTGTTAATAATTTATGTTGATGATATGATTATTACAGGAGATGATCATATGGAGATAAAAGAATTAGAAGCGAGGTTGTCGAAATAATTTGAAATGAAAATTTTGGGTAGTTTAAAATATTTTCTTGGAATAGAAGTATCACGCAACAAAGAAGATATCTTTCTCTCTCAAAGAAAATATATACTTGATATTCTAACTGAAGTTGGGATGATAGATTGTAAGCCAGCCGATACACCCATGGTTCAAAATTTAAAATTAGACATAGACCCAGATGGAAAATCCAAAAATAGGAAAAGATATCAGAAATTGGTTGGAAAATTAATTTACTTGTCTCATACTAGACCTGACATAGCTTATGCAGTGAGTGTTGTTAGTCGATTTATGCATTCTCCAAGCAGAAAATACATGGAGGCAGTAATAAAAATCATTAGGTATCTGAAGGGTGCACCTGGAAGAGGAATATTTTTTCGAAAAAATCAACACATGAATATAACTGGTTACTGTGACGCTAACTGGGCTGGATGTGTGGTCGATAGAAGATCTACCGCATGATATTTTACCTTTGTAGGTGAAAACTTTGTAACCTTGAAGAGTAAAAAATAAAAGGTAATGGCACTCTCCAGTGCTGAAGCTGAATTTTGAGGAATGGTAAAAAGTATTTGTAAGCTGTTGTGGTTGAGAAAACTACTAACAGAGTTAGGTTTTGAATCTTATACTGAAATGAAACTTTTTTGTGATAATAAAACTGCAATAGATATATCTCATAATCCAGTGCAACATGACAGAACAAAGCATATTAACGTGGATAGGCATTTTATCAAAGAGAAATTGGACTCTAAGATTATTTCAATGTCATTCATAAAATAACATGAACAGTTGGAAGATATGCTCACAAAGGTGATATCAAGCAAGGCATTTGATGAATCTCTATCTGAACTCGGTATGACAGATATCTACGTATGAGCTTGAAGGAGGGTGTTGAAGTTGCAAGCTAATACACCACATCAGATCCAGAAGGAATGAAGAAAGAAATCAACATAGATTGTTTGGTTAATATATGGCTGGACGATATCTTTTTTATTTAATTTCTTTATTATATTTGATTGGTGTGTAATTTACTTCCAAGCTTATATTGATTATGATTTGTTTCTTAAATAAGAAAGTTCAGCTGTGTACCTCCATGATGGATATAAATATTATATTTACAGAGAGATAACCGTGTAAGAAAAAATATATTGATTGAAATAAACAAAGGGAGGGAAGAGAGTTTTATGGGAGTCTTGTGTTCTATTATTATTTTTGTCAGTAAACTATATAAATTTTGTTATACTTTGTACTATTCAGTAATTTGAAAAAATTCATACTATTTAATTATGTATTTGCCACCATTTCATTGTGTAACGTTTTAAATTGTGTATTATTTTGATAAACTGTGTACTACTTATTTTGTTAGAGTTTTTTTGATAATTTTTAATTTGATAAACTATATACTATTTACGAGTTACGAGTCAACTCGAGTTGTTAGCGAATTGAATTCAAATTAAAATTTCTAACTCGAGATTGAATTAACAACTTGGACTCAACTCTGTTCATGAGTTCACAAGTTGAATCCAAATTGCCCTCAATTCGACTCATGAGCAGCCCTAATCTCAACATAGGCCGACCCGCATGTTGGTGTTGCACACGTAGTTCTACACTATTTGATTAGGGGTGGAACTCGTCTTTGAGTATGGAGGGACTGACTGATTAAACATCATATATTAAAAAAAAAATTAATAAAAATCAATATCTATATAACAAAAAATAATATAATTCTTCACTATTTGATTGCATAGAATTTATAATAAATAAGTAAAACCAATAAATGACATGTTTATCAAAATAAAAAAAAACATGATATATTCATATTCATATTGTTTTATTTAAATTTGGATATGATTTCCTAAAAGAGAAAATTCTACAATAATCTCATTTAAGCTAATTTTATTAGCTATTTCTTTCTCGATATAAACAAACATATAATCTTTCTCTTAAACATAATTTTACCTATGTACAAATAACACAGAGAAAAATAAATAACCTCTTCTACAATTCCATACACTAATAATTTTTAACATAATTTAAATTTTTATGCAGAAAATTAAAAATTTAACAAGCATCCACGAATACAATAAATATCATATTAGTGATTTAATATGAAAGTAAAATACTAAAATTAACATTCATCACAAATCTATTAGTAAGAAGTAATACGCTGGTAATTAAATTAACTCTGAAATATTGAATAAATTAATCTAGTAATTATTAAAAGTTCTTTTTCCACAAAAGAATTCACATCAACTCAAGGTGACGAAATATTTTTATTTGGATCTGGATCGTCTAGTAAGAATCCACACGACTATTAAAGCGGTCCTGTGCATTCCACTTGCCGGATTGGCTTGAATTCCGATCGGACGGCCATGGTCCAAACAAAAATATTATGTTACCTCAGAGGATATGGATTCATTCTTTTCCTGTTATACGTTTTACCTTTCTATATTTCAACAAATTTCCAATTAATCAAAGATTATGTGTATGTTAATTTTCTTGAGTTGAGGGGTTATGTGTTCTTGTTGTTGTTGTTTTTTATTTCGTTTGGATTATGTGCATGTTTTATGAGGGGTTTTTGGTTCTAGTGCAAATCCCTCTGCTGTTAATTTGGGTACATCCCTCCTCATGTTTCTTTGCACACCTTATGTAATAGGTGATGTATGTTTTGTTTAGTTGAATTGAATGCATACAAGCTTTAATAATAATAATATAAAAAAATCAAGTCAAAGACGGTTTTATTTATTTTTTTACATGGTTTTGGTTTTGGTTTTGGTAAATTGGAAATCCAAAAGACATGTTATTCTTCTATATAAGCCCTTCAAATTTTTTGTATTATCATAGAGGGGGCTAATACATATAAAATAAAACAATTAGAAAAATCTATGTATATAATAATAAATTTTGAAAACCATGGATTTACTTAGCCACCCATCAATGCACTACCTTCCGCCGCTGTATTTGATTATCTGTGATAATATAGTTTTCACACTTAGTCCTTTCATTACTGTATCCAATGAGATAGTGTACTTGATTTTATAATGCATTATTTAACGGAACATACATTTTTTTTTCTGCCGGCAGTACCTTTTTTTTTTGTAGTTCGTACAAGTCCGCATCGTCTGCATTAACTCAAAAGAGCATTAATATATATCGGTTGTCTGATTGTAAACAGAGTCCATATAACTTCTGTCTAAAATATAGAGTGTCTTTAATATTTATGTGGATTTAATTCGCACGAATTTTAAAGCTGATTGGGTCCAGATACATTAACTTGAGTTAATGCAGAGGATACGAATTCAGTTTGTACTGGGTAGATAGTCCAAAAGGTTAAAATCAAAATTGATTTTAAATTGATTCTCGGTTTGAACCCGAACTGTGTAACTTTGATTTTAATGGAAGGCATATTTTCTACGAATTTTAATGATTAAAGAAAAAATCATCAATTTATGGCATGGGTTTTACAGTTTTTCTATTGTGAAAAGAAATAAATATTTTTTCAAAGAATAGAGAAAGATGACCAAAAAAATTCGCTGTCATGAAAAGAACCGCACTGCACCAAATGTGCTGTTTTCTTTGAGAATTTATCTAGGAATCTCATATTCGACGTGATTATTTAGCGTGACACAGCATCATCCAATCGACAATTCACAAAATCTCATTCATAAAGGAACCACATATTTGATGCGGTTCATTTACACTCTTGTCATTTGCGCAGTGCATTCATTTTGCTATAATTAATGCAAGAAAAAACTTAAAAAGGATATGTGGTTCCTTAAGAAGGATAGTAGGTTGCATGATCAACCGTATATTATTGGAGCATATTAAGAAACTGCATCAAATATATGATTCCTTAGGAAATTATAAAAAAAAAAAAACCGCATATTTGATGCGATTATTTTCATGCCATCGATTTTTTTTTTCCTTTTATTCTAAAAAATATTAATTTCTTTTCTAAAATAAAATAATTGTGCAATTTGACTTTACTGGTCGTTCCAAAATTATAATTTATCATAAAATTAAATTAACATCCAAATCTGGCATAATTAACGTGAGTCCGCCCCTGCATCCAATACAAGTTAAATTGCAATTGACATTTTTAAAACCACGTTCCAGTGCATTCAACTCTATCGATTCAAACATTTTACTTGGGACTTGGGAGGCGCATAAAAAGAAAAGAAAATATGCATGTGGGTGTTTAAATTAGATTGACTTGTTCTTTCCACAAATTCCGTTTAGTTATTTATGGTTCGCCTATTTCAACATTCAAAATCACACCAATAATTTCCTACAAGTTTCAACAAACTCGTTCCGTATAGAATAAGGGCCGCAAATTTTAAATTATTTTAATTCCACGGGTCCTGTGCAAAATCTCAAAACTATAAAACAATGATTGATGGAAATTTAAGAAATAATGAAGGCCATTTCAGCAGATTGTTTAATTATTTTAAATAGCTTTTAAGTTCAAGGGTCAATTGTCAGCTCATCTTTGGTGCCCCACATGCAGCCACGCTATTATTTATTAATCAACTGGGTCAAACAAGAAACCAGGGAATAGCCGAATAGGTGATTGATTCAGATTTCAAATATAGCTACTCTTGAGAGAAGAGAAATATGACTTGTTTAAAAGTTGTAATTAATTGCTCTAGTTTGATTATGAATAATAAATGGTTCAATTGGGGTTAAACTGACTGTTCCCGATGGTCCCACCAAAAGAAAAGTACTAATCTGTAATTATAATTGGGGTTACACACAGACGTTATAATAAGCTTATGTAATTATTTCAATCAAAGAAGCATCCACTGACAGAGACCTTCTAGCTGCAGATTCTGTTCATATAAATTGGAAATTATTTCTTCAATTCAAAACACACTTCTCCTCTCACCAACCTTATTCCATGGCTGCTTCAAATTCTAACTCCAGTTCCATTTTCTCAACCAATCACATATACTACCTCGCACCTCTCCTCGCTGTTGCCATCGCACTCACACTCTTTCTCCCATCTTTTCTCGGCTCATCCTCATCCCTATCACTTCAAGTCTATGACAAAGAAGACGACATTGAAATTCCCATAAACATTACAACTGCAGTAGACTCCATTGGGGCTAGACCGAGAGAAGCCTTCGCCGACCTTAAACAGGCCTATGACCGCTGGGACTCTGAGATTGGCTGCTCCCGGTTCAGGGACAAGTTTAGGAGATGGAAGGTAAATGAATCAGCAGTGCAACAAGCCGATGATAGAGATTGCCCGGAGTTTAAGCTTCACCATGTCAGCGTGTGGGCCAAGGCGGTGTCGTGGGTGCCTGAAGTCTTGGACGGGTTGTATGAGTGTCGGTGCGGGTTAAGTTGTTTGTGGACCCGAAATGAGGTGCTGGCGGACCAGCATGATGTCGACTTGTACCAGGCTTTTGGTCCACCAGAAACTGTAAGGTTCAACATAAAAAAAAAAAAATTCCTTTATCATCCCCACCCCACCGCCTCTAGATTTTGTCCTTTGTAGTGAGACAAAAGCTGTATGAGAATCTCTTGAAATTAAAGAAAACAAAAGAACCAATTATTGTCAAATGATTATCCAGATTCCAGAGGTGCACTAGAACTTCCTGTTGTGCTGAGAGTTGGATGATCTGTGTGGACCCCGACAAATAAAATAAAACAGAAATCCCAAAAAATATTTTATGTAAGATGTGTCATTTAAAGTTGATCAGACGGTCCGGTCTACATGTGACAGGGTCCAGAAAGTTAGGTTCATTTAAATGGAAACTGTAATGTCTAATGTGGGAAAAAAATGTACCTGGAAGGATGTTTGCAGTTTTTAATTTTTCCTGCAAACTTTAAGAAAAGAATATGCTGTGCCTGTACAATTGTTAATTTTCAAACTTATAATGTCATTATGTAGAGAAAAACAGGGGAGCCACTTAGAGCCTTCATAGAACTGGAGGCTTGGAGAAAACCATCGGGGAACGAGGATATCCTCATCACTTATCATGCCAGTAGCGATGTCCAAGCAACCTATGCTGGCAAGACATTTCGCATCATCCACAGTTACCATGTGGCCAGCAAGAAGAGAGATGTACTCTTCTCTCTCTCTCTTTTAAATATTGGCAGCAGCTGCCAATTGAATTAAATTGAACAAAGAATAGTACAGACATCATTACAAGAAGGAGCCAAACTTCTACTTGGCTTACATCCATATCTACCTAGTGCCACATACAAATTTGAATTTTAAGAACATCAAGTTAAAACAATTTAGTCAGACCACAAACTAGTCCGGATCAGGAAAGAAATTAGAACCCATCAACCTTCTATTGCTTGCGTTGCAATATTTAATCCACATCTTACCACAATTTATAATTCTGTCAGCTATCATAACCGAGGGTGTCGTTCTCCCTGAGAAAGTTTCTTATTTCGTCTTTTCCAGATGTGCCAGCATGCGCATACAAACATAGATTTCCATTATGTATGCCTTTTGAGTTCCCGTGCTGTTGTCCTTTGATCCGAATTGAACCAAATTTCCTCCACTGTTGCTGCCGGTATCAGGAGCCGGTATCCAATTTTAACTGAAATTTCGTAACGGACTTCTGCTCCAATCGAGCAGAGAAAAAATAAATGGATAGCTGATTCCGTAGGACAGTTGCTGCATATTATTCATCCTGAGTCTCTCTCTCTCCCGCTCGCTCTCTCTCCTTCTCTCTCACACACATTTTCATGGATATATAAAAAATCAAATGGTTTCTTGAATGTGACATTTCCTGACTAATAATCTTTTTAGATGAAAAATCAATTTTAATTATATATTTACTGCCTCTATCAGAATTCCAAAAAAAATTATATATTTACTGAATTTTTGAGCGGGAGATGATTAAAAGATGCTAAGGTTGAGAATTGACTATACTACAGCTAACCCCTCAACATATGTCTATTCATATGGCAGGATGTGTTGGTCTACTGGTCTTCGTCAAGATGCATTGGTCACCGAGACACCACTGCAAAATCCTTCCTTTCCCTTGTGCCGCATCACTCCTTCGGCCACTGCCTCAACAATGTTGGAGGCGAGGACAACGCTATGACAATGTACCCCGACTGCAAGATGGAGGAGAACCCGATCCCACACTGGTGGGACCACCTACACTGCGCCCAGTCACACTACAAGTTTGTGCTCGCCATTGAGAACACATGGACCGAGAGCTATGTCACTGAGAAATTGTTTTATCCCTTGGAAGCCGGGTCAGTGCCAATCTATTTCGGTGCACCCAATGTGTGGGACTTTGTGCCCCCCAATTCGATTATTGATGCATCCAAGTTTGAGTCGATTGAGAAGTTGGCAGAGTATGTTAAGTCTGTCGCAGATGATCCTGTGGCTTATGCAGAGTTCCACGCATGGAGACGATGTGGCGTGCTAGGAAATTATAATAAGGTGCGCTCGGCTAGCCTTGATACATTGCCGTGCCGGCTTTGCGAGTTTGCTAGCAAGAAAGGTGGAAGAAATGCCAACTCTACACAATGAGCTTCTATTTTCAATTTGGTTAGCCTTTTGAAGATTAGTTTAGCGCTGGAGCAAATTTTTGTCCGTTCTTGGGTTGTCAAACGAGTTGTAAAACATGAAGAGTAAGACGGAGTTACCGTGAAATACGATTCGCTCCATACCATTGAAAAAATTTCGCGCTCTTTCTAAAAAAATATTTACTACTTCTATAAAAATAAAATAATTGTGCAATTGACTTCACTGGTCGTTCAACAACTGTAAATTTATCGTACAATTAAATTGGCATCCAATGGAAGTTAAATTGCAATTGACTATTTTACAACCACGTTCCAATGCATTTAACTCTATTGATTCAAATATCTTACTTGGAAGGGGCAAAAAAAGAGAAAGAAAATACGCATGTGGGTGTTTTGGATGTATAAAATGAGAATGACTTGTTCTTCTTTCCACAAATTCCGTTTACTTATTTATGGTTCGCCTATTTCAAGATTCAAACTTCACACCATTTCTTACAACTTCCTATTCGTCAACAAATTAACTCGTTCCATATAGGATAAGAACCGTAAATTTTGAATTCTTTTAGTTCCATGGGTCCTGTGCAGAATCTCAAAACTATAAAACAATAATTGTTAGAAATAGATAGATTAAATATAGAACAACCCATCACTGGCTTGAAATTAAGTATTTTCAAGAAGCTGTCTTTGCTTCCTCAGCACAGTACCCATGGCTTCTCATTTCTGTTTTATCAAAAATTCTGGGATCTAGTAGAGGATGACCTCTTGCTCCTCTGTACACACTTCTATCATCATAGACTTGAATAGAATTAACAAGTCCATTATTTGTCTAATTCTCAGAAAAATATGCTTACCTTATAAGTAAATTTGGGTCAATTAGTCCAGTAGTTACTGTAGTTTCAAAATTATCTCTAAAATACTTAATAATAGACTAGAAGCAATTATGAGTAGGATTATAGATATTAGTCAATCGGCATTTCTTAAAAATATATTTTAGATAATGTAATTCTTAGTCAATAATAGAATTTTCATGTGGCTTGTACTCAATAATAGAATTCTTACTAAATAGAACTTACATAGAAGAGATAGGACTGGTAATTAACTAGAAATGTCATTTATGTACAGAGACTGAAAATATTGACCACTTATTTTTTGAATTGTCAAATGGCTCAACAAATCTGGTTCTGACTGGAATAGTGTCAGCATCTATTTAATAACTGACATACATGTACTGATATTTTTTTTTATTTTGCAGATCAACTAAGTAAGGTGCAGGCATGTAGCAAATTGGTTTCCTAGTAGTGTTTAGCGTTGTATGTTGGACCATATGGAAACACAGAAATAAAGTGTGTTTTACCCTCTAGTTTTATTAAAACAGTAAGATCTATTATATTACTAATTGTATTTGTCTTTATATATTGGTTAGGGCATATGGATAAGAGGATTAAGAAAGCTGCTGAAGATTGGTAGCCAGAAGAACTGACTGCTATCCCTCTGAGGATCTGAGACCCATATGACAATCACATGGTGATCTATCATACGGGAGACACAGGTGGTGCGTGCCACATATTGTCTGGAGGGCCTTGTTGGCAAATGGCAACAGTACTGACGTAGAAAGTGATGCTGCTGCTCCAGCTGAATAACCGGTGAATTAGTTCTTTTACTTTTGGATAGATCCTTGTTTAGGATTTCAGTTCGATGTACCCGAGCTCCATCATAGGTGGCTTAGAACTAGATTATTTCCAGCATTTGTGTTTTGCTCTATATTAGCTTTTGTGAATATTTTATTAGGACTTGCTATGGACAAGTAACGGGTATGTTTATTTGTAACTTAACTTTTGGTTTCATCTAATGAAACGGGAATATATATAATATGCCTTCTAATTATTAAAAACAAAAAAGTTTGATGGAAATTTAAGAAATGATGAAGGCCATTTCAGCACATTGTTTAAATATTTTAAATAGTTTTTAAGTTCAAGGGTCAATTGTGAGCTAAGCTTTGCTGCCCCCACATGCAGCGACGCTGTTATATATATTAATCAACTGGGTCAAACAAGAGACTAGGGAATAGGTGATTTGGACTTCCAAGTATAGCTTCTTGAGAGGAGAGAAATATGACTAATTTCAAAGTTGTAATTAATTACCCTAGTTTGATTATAAAAAATATATGGTTCAATTGGGATTAAACTAAACAGTTCTCAAATGGTCCCACCCAAAGAGAAATCTTTCCCTAGTATTTACCCATAAGACAGAGAGACATTTCAATTATGCTTATGCAACCATTTCAATCAAACAAGCATCTGCCTAAGAGTTTCCATAACAAAAAAAAAAAAAAAAAAAAATCAAACAAGCATACCCTGACAGAAACCGTCTAGCAGCAAATTATGTTCATATAGATTGGAAATTATTTTCCAATTCAAAACACCTCTTCTCTCACCTACCTTATTCCATGGCTGATTCAAAGTCCAACTCCAGTACCATTTTCTCAACCAAACACATATACTACCTAGCACCTCTCCTCGCCGTTGCCATTGCACTCACTCTCTTTTTCCCGTCTTTTCTTGGCTCATCCTTATCCCCACTCCATCAAGTCTATGACAAAGAAGACGACATTGAAATTCCCATAAACATCACAACTGCAATCGACTCCATTGGAGCTAGACCGAGAGAAGCCTTCGCCGACCTAAAACCGGCCTATGACCGCTGGGACTCTGAGGTCGGTTGCTCCCGGTTCAGGGACAAGTTTAGGAGATGGAAGGTAAATGAATCAGCAGTGCAACAAGCCGATGATGGAGATTGCCCGGAGTTTAAGCTTGGCCATGTCAGCGTGTGGGCCAAGGCAGTGTCGTGGGTGCCTGATATCTTGGACGGGTTGTATGAATGTCGGTGCGGGTTGAGTTGTTTGTGGACCCGAAATGAGGTGCTGGCGGACCAGAATGATGTCGACTTGTACCAGTATTATGGTCCACCTGAAACTGTAAGGCTTGACATAATTTTTTTTGTCCTTTATAACCCCACCTCACCTACTCTAGATTTTATCCTTTGTAGTGAGACAAGATGCATGAGAATCTCTTGAAATTAAAGAAAACAAAAGAAACAATTATTGTCAAATGTTTATTCAGAGGTGCACTAGAACTTCCTGTTGTGCTAGTAGTTCGGTGATCTGTGCGGACCCAAAAAATATTCTGTGTAAGATGTGCCACTTAAACTTGATCAGACGTTCCGGTCCACATGTGCTATCACAGGGTCCAGTGAATTAGGTCCATTTAAATGGCAACTGAAATGTGGAAAAATAAAAGGTACCTGGAAGGATGTTTGCAGTTTTGCATTTTTTCTACAAAGTTTAAGAAAAAAAAATGCTGTGCTTGTAGGCCCTGTACAATAGTTAATTTTGAAGCTCTTAATGTCATTCTGTAGAGAAAAACAGGGGAGCCACTTAGAGCGTTTATAGAACTGGAGGCTTGGAGAAGACCATCGGGGCACGAGGATATCTTTGTCAGTTATCATTCCAGTAGTGATGTCCAAGCAACCTATGCTGGCAAGACATTTCGCATCATCCACAGTTACCATGTGGCCAGCAAGAAAAGAGATGTACTCTCTCTCTCTCTCACACACACACACACACATACACAGACCCATATTTTTATGGAAATATTGAAAATCAAATGGTTCCCAACATATTTCTATTCATATGGCAGGATGTGTTGGTCTACTGGTCTTCGTCAAGATGCATGAGTCACCGAGATGCCAAGGCTAAATCCTTCCTGTCCCTTGTGCCGCATCACTCCTTCGGCCACTGCCTCAACAATGTTGGAGGCGAGGACAATGCTCTGACAATGTACCCTGACTGCAAGATGGAGGAGAACCCAATTCCACACTGGTGGGACCACCTACACTGCACCCAGTCACATTACAAGTTTGTGCTGGCCATTGAGAACACATGGACCGAGAGCTATATCACTGAGAAACTGTTCTATCCCTTGGAAGCCGGGTCAGTGCCGATCTATTTCGGCGCACCCAATGTGTGGGACTTTGTGCCTCCCAATTCGATTATCGATGCATCCAAGTTTGAGTCAGTTGAGAAGTTAGCCGAGTATGTTACGTCTGTCGCAGAAGATCCTGTGGCTTATGCAGAGTTCCATGCATGGAGACGGTGTGGTGTGCTAGGAAATTATAATAAGGTGCGTTCGGCTAGCCTTGACACATTGCCGTGTCGGCTTTGCGAGTTTGCTAGCAAGAAAGGTGGAAGGAATGCCAAATCTACACAATGAGCTTTTGTTTTTGTATTCAATTTGGTTAGCTTTTTGAAGATTAGGTAGTTTAGAGGAGGAATAAACTTTTTCTCTGTTGTTGGGTTGTCAAACAAGTTGTCAAACATGAAGAGTAAGACGGAGTTACTATGAAATAAGTTGGCGGGTCCACTGTTGTAGACGTATATTCATTTCTCAATTTATCTATCATTAATGGATTAATTTAAATCATAACTTAAACTGTCATCAGATATGAAACAAAAAGAAATAAGATGAAGCAAGCAAATCTTTTTTAAATTTAATTAGCAACCGAACGTGGCCTTTTTATTTTCCATGCACCTGTTCGAACTTTCAGACTGCGTCAATGACTTAAAACTTTTGCGTTATTGAGACCTACCAACCTAAATAACTCTTTAATACCAGGGATCCCGTGCAAAACCTAAAAACTATAAATAACAATTGATGGAAACTTGAGAACTGATGAAGGGCATTTCAGCATTATTTTTTAACTTTTTTCTTTTAATAATAAGTTCAGGGGTCAATTGTCAGCTCAGCAATAACGGATTAATTTAAATCATGACTTAACGATGTAAAACAAAAAATATAAGATGAAGTAAGCAAATCTTCTTTAAATTTAATTAACAACGAAATATGACCTTTTTATTTCCCTGCACCTGTTTGAACTTTCTGACGAGTCAAGGACCTAAACTTTTGTGTTATTGCGACCTAACAACCTAAATAATTCTTAATTGCATGGGGTCATGTGCAAAATCTCAAAACTGTAAAACAATTTTTGATGGAAACTTCAGAAATGATTAAGGCAATTTTAGCACGTTTTTTAACAATTTTTTACAAAAAAAAAAAGAAAAAAAAGATTTAAGTTCAGGGGTCAATTGTCAGCTCAGCATTGCTACCCCACATGCAGCCATACTGTTATATATTAAGAGGATTATACATAATCGATTGGGTCTAACAAGAAGCTAGGAAATAGGTGATTTGGATTTCAAAGATAGCAACTCTTGAGAAGAGAGAAATTCAAATTAATTACACGAGTTTGATTATGCAAAATAAATGGTTCAATTGAGATTAAACTAAACTGTTCTCAAATGGCCCCACCAAAAGAGAAATATTTGCCTAGGAAAAAATACTTGCAGATAAGACATGGACAATACAATAATTGAGCATATGTAATATGTAACCATTTCAATCAAACAAGCATCCTCTGACAAAGACCTTCTAGCAGCCAACTCTGTTCATATAAATTGGAAATTATTTGTTCAAATTGAAAACACACCACTTCTCTCACCAACCTTATTCCATGGCTGATACAAAGTCCACCTCCAGTTCCATTTTCTCAACCAATCACATATACTACCTAGCGCCTCTCCTCGCCATAGCCATCGCACTCACTCTGTTTCTCCCGTCTTTTCTCAGCTCATCCCCATCCCCATCCCTTCAAGTTTCTGACAAAGAAGATGACACTGAATTTCCCATAAATATCACAACTGCGATTGACTCGATTGGAACTAGACCTAGAGAAGCCTTTGCCGACCTAAAACAGGCCTATGACCGCTGGGACTCTGAGATTGGCTGCTCCCAGTTCAGGGACAAGTTCAGGAGATGGAAGGTAAATGAATCAGCAGTGCAACAAGCTGATGGTGGATATTGCTCAGAGTTTAAGCTTGACCATGTCAGCGTGTGGGCCAAGGCGGTGTCGTGGGTGCCTGAAGCCTTGGACGGGTTGTATGAGTGTCAGTGCGGGTTGAGTTGTTTGTGGACCCAAAATGAGGTGCTGGCAGACAAACATGATGTGGATTTATACGAGGCTTACGCCCCCCCTGAAACTGTAAGGCTCGACTTGACTTTGTATTTTCCCTTTATCACCCCACCTCCCCCCTATACACTTCAACCTCCTGTTGTGCTGGCAGTTTGATGATTTGTGGACAAGTTCACATCCGCAGCCATTGAGAGCATGATAGGTGGACCCCTACCAAAGATAAAATAAAATAGAACTCCCTAAAAATCTCCTGGGCAAGATGTGCCATTTAAAATTGATCTGACAGTCCACATGTGCTATCACAGGGGCTTACCATTACACCAATGGTAGCAAATACAAAACCATCTTTGTACAGGGTCAGACTGGTCTGTTATATTAGATTTCAAACGGTTCTTGTTCCAGAAAGTTAGGTCCGCATTAAATAGAAACTGTAATGTGGGAAAAAAAAAAATCAAAAAGAATGTTTGAATGTTTGCAGTTTCAACTTTGCCTGCAAACTTAAAGAAAAAAACAATCCTGTACCCCTTCAATTTTTAATTTTTAAGCTCGTAATGTTATTCTGTAGAGAAAAACAGGAGAACCACTCAGAGCCTTCATAGATCTGGAGGCTTGGAGAAGACCATCAGGGCACGAGGATATCTTTGTCAGTTATCATTCCAGTAGCGATGTCCAAGCAACCTATGCTGGAAAGACATTTCGCATCACCCACAGTTACCATGTGGCCAGCAAGAAGAGAGATGTACTCTCTCTGTCTCTCTCTTCACACACACATATTTTTTCATGAAAATTTCAAATCAAATGGTTCCTTGAATGTTTTTTCCTGACTAAAAGGATGGCTAAAAGATGCTAGGGTTGAGAGTTGACAACAGCTAACACCCCTCAACATATGTCTATTCATATGGCAGGATGTGTTGGTCTACTGGTCTTCGTCAAGATGCATTGGTCAACGGGATGCCACTGCAAAATCCTTCCTGTCCCTTGTGCCACATCATTCTTTTGGCCATTGCCTTAACAACGTTGGAGGCGAGGACAATGCTCTGATGATGTACCCAGACTGCAAGATGGAGGACAACCCGATCACACACTGGTGGGACCACCTACACTGTGCCCAGTCACACTACAAATTTGTGCTGGCCATTGAGAACACATGGACCGAGAGCTATGTCACTGAGAAATTGTTCTATCCCTTGGAAGCTGGGTCAGTGCCAATCTATTTTGGCGCACCCAATGTCTGGGACTTTGTGCCTCCCAATTCGATTATTGATGCATCCAAGTTCGAGTCGGTTGAGAAGTTGGCAGAGTATGTTAAGGCTGTCGCAGAAGATCCTGTGGCTTACGCAGAGTTCCACGCATGGAGACGATGTGGCGTGCTAGGAAATTATAATAAGGTGCGCTCGGCTAGCCTTGACACCTTGCCGTGCAGGCTTTGCGAGTTTGTTAGCAAGAAAGGTGGAAGGAGTGCCAACTCTACACAATGATCTTTTGTGTCTGTATTCAACTTGGTTAGCTTTTTGAAGATTAGTTCAGTTGTGTAGCAATTACTTGTGTTGGATTCCAAGTCATTTGATTTTATCCTCTTTTCTGGAAATTTGGTTATGTTCCGAAGTTCAAGGAACAAAGATGCATATAGAATATAAATTTTAATTCCATTGCTTACAAGCAAAAGTTGTGGACGCAAAAATACAAAAACACACGGCATATCTTTCTTCAGCAATCCTAAGAACAACTCCATATAACTCATAATATGTGTGAGGTCAAGAAGGCAGAACAATCAAAATTGAACTCCAAGCTGAAAACAAATTTAACTTAGAGGTGCAGATTTGGGAAGAACATTAGAGAATATAATTACTCGGAACAAATTACACGATGATCTTATAAAGCCATGTTCTTTATATTTAATCATACCTCTTCATCAAATTATAATGCAAGAAAGCACAAAAAAAAAAAAAAAAGAATCACAAAAGCCCCGCCTAATGATACAACCAATTCCTAGCATTTGCAACAGTACAACAAATTTATCTCCACAAAAGTACTAAAGAAATTACCTCCAGTGAAGGTCTCACATTCTCGTGCATGACGGGTCAAAATCATCAGGTGCGACCTGTTGGATCCAAGTCGCCAAGGTTTTCTTCACCTCCATATGATTGACATATGCAAGCTCATACATACTACATAGATTGACCACTATGGTTTCATCCACAGCCACAGTTGGAATCCTCTCCAGTGCACCCTCCAGTCCTTTCACCGCATCAGAGATATCCCTTGAGTACATCAAGCACACTGCTTTGTTGTTCACTGCCACCACATCAGAACTGTCTCTCTCTATGCAGGTCTCATACTCTCTCACTGCTGATGTGAAGTCCTTTGCCACAACATAACCGAGTGCATTGTTTCTTCCTATAAGATTCCCTGAAATGATAAAAGAAGTCACTAGAATCAAACAGATACACATAAGCAGTGCTGGTACGCATTGACTGGTACGGACTGGTACTGAAATCTAATACTAAAATTTCTGTCTGACCAATCAGATTGGTTATAAACCTAAATCACGGCCTAACAAAATGAAATTTATAACTTTGATAAGCATTCAAATAACCAATTTACCTTTTGCTGCATCAATCTCTGATCCCGCTTCTCTAAGTGCTGATTCAACTCTCTGAAAAGAATCTTTGGCACCGTTCAAATCTCCAATTTGAAGTTGCAAATACCCCAGTCTAGACAGAATCACCGGGTCAGAAGGGTCCTTCTCGAGCATCTCTTCAATCAGAGAGATCGCCACGTCGTACTCCTTGAAAGAAAAATGATGAGCAAGGAGAAGAGATAGCACGTAAAGTTCGCGGCGGGGCCATTGGTGAGTGCGACAGAGGGATAAGAGATCGTACATCCGATCAAGGGTTTGCGGCCGGTCGCCAAGCCTGTGGGGGAGGAGTGCATGAAGTATGCGCAGAGAGAAGGGAACAAAGGATCCAGAGAGAGAGGAGTAGATGGCAGGGTAGGATTGGAAATGGTATTGAGGGGAGTCCAAGGGGGAGAGAGTGGAGAGGAGCCTGGATAGGTCCGGGTAGCGGCGGAGCTTGAAGAGTGAGAGAGCGGAGAGAGTGGAATGGAGGAGATGGAGGTGAGGAGGATGGGAAAGAGGGGAAGAAGCGGGGACGGAGGAGAGGAGGAGGTTCCACTGGCCACGATGGCAGAAGGAGAGAAGGGAGGAAAGGGAAGGGGAGATGTCGTCTGGAGAGGTGAAGGTAACTGGGGAAGAAAGCGGGTCGGGTTGAGGAAGAGGATCCATGGGAGGAGAGAGTGGTTGAGAAGAGAGAAATTCAGAAAAGAAGAGAGAAGAGGCGATGAGGGAGAAATCCAGATCCAGTGCAATGCCAATACCTGACTGCCCAAGTAAAATGAGATCTGAGTCGTCAGTTTTAATCTGCACGAATCTCTAAACTGATATCATGTCCAAAGAGATACCGTATTACTTCGGTTCGGCTGGGAGTTCCGTATTGTGAAGAGAGGTGGGTAAAAATGGGCCGACTAATGTGAGACGAACACACAAGGAGACATGTAAGGCCTAACATGCAAGACCTGTGTTTAGTTGGGTTTTGAGCAGGCGATTTTTGAATACTATTGGTAATTTTGACCCATTCAAACTTCTATAATTGGTGTTTTAGCAGTTATGAGTGAGATGAGCCGACATTTTTATTTTTACTTATTTTTTAAAATATTTTATTAAAAATAACTAGAGTTTAGAAAAAAAATTAAAAATATTCAAACTGCATATATTATTTGCAGTTTCGATTAAAAAGTCAAAACCACAAATAATATTTGTGGTTTCAAATTTTTTTTTTTAAGCTTTCAAATCGCAAATAATATTTGCAGCTTCAGTTTTTTTTTTTTACAATTTTTTTCATCTCTGATTAACATATCAAAACATCTCTAAAAATTATAAAAATTGACCGAAATGCAGTTTTGAAATCATAGAATATGACTGTGAAGTTTCATAAAAAATCTCAAAACAAATTGTGAGATATCGACTCTCAAAATTTATCTGAACTACTAAAGGATTTCATTCTAAGCTCAACTTTGCACCTCTGGTTCTATGAAGTTTCATACAAAATCTCTAAACAAATCGTGAGATATCAGCTCTCAAAAATTGCCCGAACTGCTAAAAGGTTTCATTCTGAGACCAACTTTGCACCTCTGGTTAACATACCAAAACATCTCCAAAAATCGTAAAAATTGACCAACGTGCAGTCTTGACATCGTAGAATATGACTATGAAGTTTTATACAAAATCTCAAAACAGATCGTGAGACATCGGCTCTCAAATATTGCCCGAACTGCTAAAGGATTTCATGTTGAGCCCAAATTTGCACATCTGGTTAACATACCAAAACATCTCTAAAAATCATAAAAATTGACCGACATGTAGTCTTGACATCGTAGAACAAGACTACATGTCGGTCAATTTTCATAATTTTTAAAGATGTTTTGCTATGTTAAGCAGAGATAAAAAAAAAAAAACAAAGCCGCAAATATTATTTGTGATTTTGACTTTTTAATCGAAACTGCAAATAATATATGCGGTTTTGGCATTTTTAAAAAAATTTGTAAACTCTGATTATTCTTAATAAAAATTTAAAAAAATGAGTAAAAATAAAAATGTCAAGAGATAGATCATGAAATAACAAATATTTTAAATAACTAAGTGGTGCATCAGTATTTAGGCGCAACATGAAGGAACAATTGTTAGCAGCCATACTGATATTCTTACAAATCTCCTTCGTACACTTTGTTTTGTTTTTTGTTTTTTTTTGGGTCCTAAAGAGGCCCCCTCAATATATTGGAAACAAATCTGCTGCGATCTGATTAGATGAACAGTATTTTGAAATCTTTGTTTTTTTAAATCTAACTATCGATTTATTTTGAGATACATGCACAGAAAAAGTTAAACGGTTAGATTTAAAAAAGCAGGAATTTCAGGATACTGTTCATCAAATTCAGATCACAGCAGATTTCATTCCCAACATATTACACCGGTTTTCTTTTATAGAAATTGACATATTGCCAAAATAATTACAAATATACATTCACATAATACAATAAACAAAAGATAATTTTCTTTTCTCAAAAAAAAATCGAAAGGTAAAAAATACATAAAAATAAACTTTTAATATGATAATTAACAATAAATAAACGAAATATCAGAGTTAGGTCTCTAATAGTGGATAGAAATTTCTCCATATAAATTTTGATCTTATTTATTTTAAAGGTCCTGATAATTCTCCTCCCATTCTCATTCTCCATTATTATCTCACTTTTATTTGTTCAATCTTGTTCATATTTCTCACGATTTATAAAAAAAATTGCAAATCTAAAATCACGAACGTCTTCTACGTAATTTTATCTTTCAAATGAGATCCATAATGACATACTTTCAAGCTCGTCGTCACACAAGTATTTATATCTCGTCATTTAAGTATTTATACCCAGTACCTTCTATATATAATAATGCTGGCATTTAAAAGTATTAATATCAAGTATTACAAGTATTTATACCTATGTGGTCAACTATTTTTGTTAGAGAAAAGTTGATGCAGGAAAGATTGAGGAAGGTTGATGCGGGGTCCATGATTGGGGATAAATACTTACAAGTATAGGTATAAATACTTGCACGATGAGGTATAAATACTTGTGTGACGATGAGCCCGAAAGTATATCATCATAGATCTCATTTGAAAGATAAAATTGTATAGAATACATTCGTGGTTTTAGATTCGCAAAATTACTTATAGATTGTGAGAAATGTAGATGACATTAAAAAAAGAAAAAAAAATCTCAGCTCTAAAAACGTGTATGGAGGATTTAAGTGATAGAGAATGATGGAGGGATGGGAGTGGGAGGTTTTATATAATTATTCTATTTTAAAATGTTATTGTTTTTAGCGGCCAAAATATAAGAGACGTGTCGAAGCTCATTTTTTAAATTTGCATCGGCTTTTAATTATTTAAAGGAAGCTGATATGAGTACCCGCACAGTACCCGCACCTAAACTGCCATAACTACTTGTAGGGATCGCAACTGTTTCTCTGTAACTTTTTTTTTAATATTAATAGTCAAATCTTGAAGTATGTAGTCCAAAGAACACAAGTATTTATACCTATATAGTAAACAATGTAAATGATAAATTAATTATTTTTAAATAATTATACCCGCACCTTTTTTTGAAATTTATGACATCGTACCCGCACCTAAACTGCCATAATTTCAGACCTGTAACTTCTTTTTTTAATATTAATAGTCAAATCTTGAAGTATGTAGTCCAAAGAACACAAGTATTTATATCTATATAGTAAACAATGCAAATGATAAATTAATTATTTTTAAATAATCATATCCGCATCCTTTTTTTTAATTTCTGACGTCGTATCCGCATTAGGAACCACTCAAATGGCATGGGGGAACCATAACTGCATGTAGGGACTGAAAGTATTAATATATAAGTATTGAAAGTATTTATATCTATACTACGTTGTGCTTACAGCAATCTCAAAAAGTGTTTATAACTACACAGTTATCATAAAATGAAAATTATTTATCTTGTATGCATAAATCATCTCAAAAATACACATTTAGATCAATCCATTCTAATATTGAACAATAAAATGAAAATTATTTATCAGTTCAATATTTTATATATTACAAATGGAAAGTATTAATATCTGTTATAAGTAATGTAGATATATATCCAATCAAGTATTAATATAAATGTAACAAAGTATTAATGCCTATAATGCCAAAAAGAGGTGGCGAGTAGAGGAAGCACGCAGGAGGGGCGCAGACGGGGACTGGTGAGGTAGAGGTGATTCGGGTTGCAGAGGCCGTCGACATGATCTGAGAATTTTTTATTTTCTCTGCAAGCGAATCAGATTGGGAGACGATTTATATCGCTAATAGAGGTGGGGGAAGAGAGAGAGATAGTTTATTTTAGAAAGTCGTTAGTTAGGATGGTCAAATTAGAAGGTTGACTAAGTTAGAATATATGTGAATACGATGCAGGGACGAAAGTGTGAATACTAAAATAATTATTTTTATTTAAAAGATGTCATTGACTTCTATCTTCTGACAAGATTGAGGGGACTGGTGAATGGTTTTTGGATAAAGGTACAGTAAACTCATTCATTAGATTTATATCAAAAGTAGTGTCGTATAAAATTGCTCAAATTCGTAATTCGCTCTTTAACTATTTATTTTAATTCATTTATTTACAACTCGAGTTGGTTGACTAGTTCAATAAATGAACTGCAACTCGCTAATTAAAAACTCGAGTTACACAAAATTCATTATAATAAATCATATGTCCTTCTAAATAACTCTTAAGTTGTTGTTTAATTTTTTTATTTTGTTTTTTTATTTTATTATTTGTACTTAGATTGTTTGTGTTTAGATAAATTTTTATTAAATCATTTAATTTATTTGTATTTAGATAAACTCTTACTAGTATATAACTATAACTAAAAAAATTAACTGATCAAATAAGTTATAAACAAGTTGTGAACCAACTCGAGTTGATAATGAGCTAAACTCGAGTTAGCTTTACAACTCATTATTGATATCCTAACTTGAGTTGACTCATTCATTTACTAAATAAACTAAGCATGAGTTGAAGATAACTCGCTCGATCGCTCGAACTCGACTCATTTACAGCCGATTCAAAAGCATATCCAGAAACAACATTAGTTAACAAAAGTAAAACTATAAATTTAAATTTACTCGACTGTTCTTTGTTACAACAAACACAGAAATAACCCATCTCAAGTGCCACATTATTGCTCCCGATCAGATCATCAGACTCACACTAAAAAGATGCAACAGCAATTTTCGTACAAATAATCAACAATACCCGTATAACATCAAACCCGACTAGTATACCTTTTCCAAATTAGGAGATGTAGAATAAAGGGAGGAACCAAAGGAAGGATTAGACTTAGGATTAATAACTCCAAAGAATGCTTCAAAGCTAAAAAAAAAAAAAAAAAAAGCAACACATAAGTAGGTTTCTTCTCTTTCTCGCACCCACCTCAACAAGTCCAAGAGGAAGATCTCTTGATCAAGGGTTTCATCAATCGATCTTCCTCCAAGGATATCATGCCTAAATGAGACGGGTCTTCGAGCAACATTTTCGCAACCAAATAGCCAGCAATTGACCAAGTTTGGAATTTACGAGCTTGTTTACCGACGTAACGGCCAAGTTTACCATCGTAATACTCAGGCCATCCATCTTTCAATAAACGGCTCTCTGCTAGGTCCATCGCTCGTCGAGCGATCTGAGGCCGACCGACCTTGATGCATGCAGCTGTCAGAAGCCACAGAAGAACTGCAAGGGAAATTTTGGAAGATGAATATAACATACAGGGAATAATAAAATTGAGCTTCTTGCAATGTCAGGTTTAAACTATAAACTAAGTTTGGCTTTTTGCCAAGAGTAAAAATGGAAGGGGAAAAGATAACAAAAGAAGGTTTTTTTTTTATTAAAATAGCAACAAAAGATATTACGTGAGGCTATGGTACTATGCATAGAGCAGATTGTCTGTACTATGCATCAATATCTCAATTTTCAAAGTCCAAATAGTCAATCCGAACCGTTGAACATGATCTCCATATGAAAATTACTTCTAGATCAAATTTTACATTTTTTACAATTTTTTTACTATTTGTTTAGATAGGTAGAAAATCACTTGATCTAAAGTAGTGAGTTTCTACTATCTAAAGAAATTGTAAAAAAATTCTAAAATATATAAAATGTAGTATGCAAGTACATTTTCATATGGAAATCATGTTGAACGGTTCAGATCGACTATTTGAACTTTGAGAAATGAGATATTGGTCCATAGTACGGACCAATCCGCACTATGCATAGTACCATAGCCTCACTCAAAGAGATTTATGCATGCAACTAACATCCAAATCTTTCAGGGGAGTTGTGACCGACATTCACAGACTTAAAGGAAAGGTTAAAACAATAAACCAATGTTCTTCTGGAGAAAGAGGAAGCAATTCATAAGGTGTCATCCAAACTTAGACCTCCAAAACAAGGTTGTTGATTTGATATTAATTCAGTATGTAATTGCAAGCAAGAAAAATCTGGAGTGTGTTGCAATTCGGTAAAATGTTAGGTGCAATCTAAAATAAACAATATAAATACTAGCATTGATCTCAGTTACCTGGCCAGGAGCCTCCATTGTGGTAACTCCATCGAGTATTTTTTGGGTCACAACCTGTTACTATCCTCCATTCATGGCTCTCGATTGCGGGATAACAAATTTTCATAGGTGTCTCTCCTATCAACTCCTCCCACCTCTCCTCTAGCAGGTCCATTATGGCTGTTGACTGCTCTGGTGTGGCAAGAGAACAAAGAATCGCCACGCAATTCCCCAATGCAAACCACCTGAAATTAGGAGTTCAAATAAATAAATAACAATGAGTAAGAGATAATTGATATATGCAACTGATCATAAATTTAAATGCACATACCTAAATGAAATAGTCTATACTTTCATTCTAACATACATTGAAATCTAAATGTATGAATTGCAGAAGGTTGTTAATTCTGATGCCATTACAAGTAAATTAAGTTACTACCTAATAAATTGTATATAGCATAAACTATGGATCTATCATCTACATCATAATAATCAAGCTAATCTATAATCTTCATGGATTTGACTAGACAAGGTTTAGAAAATATCATATTTAATTTCGTCAAAAGACTAATTATCAAATTAGCATCTACCTAAAATCCATTCTTGCCGGGCTGACATTTCCAATGAAGTAACCACCACGGGATGGCATGAAATCAAACACCCAGTCAGGAATAGAGTCGGGAATAACATTGAACTTATTCACAGCTGTGTGGGAGTATTCCTCAGTCTTGAACCGGTATATATCGTTTAGCTGTTGGAAATCAAGCCAGAAATAGGTCCGCATGTGGTAGCTCAAGGCATGGAGGCGCGTTACTATTCTTTCTATAACCTCTTTTCCCTCAGCATCTTGTTTTAGCAAGGACAAAGCACACCTCAGTGCCATGAAGAACAGAGCCTGGATTTCTATGGGATAGCCGTACACTCCCTACAGAAAGTAAGGGCATTCAAATTTTAATTCCAAATCGAATATGTGATTCTCAAGAAAGTAGCAAGACAAAATATCTAATTAGTCTTTCTTATTCCAACATTTTCCCAAGTTAATTCACAATTTATGTTAATTTAAGGCCTTGTACATAATGGAAACTTTACTCACTGAAATTGAGGGCTTGATTGAAAATTTGAGTGTGCATTGTGCCAAAACTAGACTATTGAGGATTACTTGGGCTTATTTAGGGTGCTTAATCCAATATCTCCGGCACAGTTGACACATTATTAGTCTGAATTAAACTTATGACAACTCTGGTGCAGGTAAGACTAGTACAATATCCCACCAGTCAAATAATACATTCAAACTTACCATTCTACGATCAATCATACAGCACCCATCAGCACAAAGTAAAGTGGGGAATGTATCAAACCCCTCCGACAAGCACAAAGACAATATAAGCCTCATTCCCTTCTGACACTGAGCACTCTCTGCCAAGGTAATATCTCCAGTAGATTTTGTGTAGGCGCGAAGCAATATAATCCACCAGAAACCAGAGTCAACCGGTGCGACCCGACCAATGGCACTCTCACCAAAATCAGCAACAACAGTATCAATACCTCTGTTTGGGTCATGGAGGACCTTGAAACTAGCAGGCATAACCCCTTCTCCGAGCTTGAACCGGTCAACTTTCTTTTCCCAGCCTTGGAGTAAAAGTGTTCTTAGTAGGAAGTTTTTTACAATTTCATGTTCACCATTCATTAAGAATGCAAGTGCACTTGGCACAAAATCTCGAACAAATACCTGAAAGAATCAAATTGGTTTGATGTGAGTTTAATTAGCAATTGAAAGGTACACATTCATTTTCTTTTCTGAGAAAAGTGCAAGGAGCCAGCAATTTCATTTAAAAAAAAAATCCAGATAACAAAGAAACTGAAATTTATTAGTTAAGCACGTGTTTTAAGTATATTTGTGGACTTAAAAATCAAGTCAGGTCAATATTGATTTGCTATATATTTGTTCTGAATATAAGCCATGAAAATGCTAGCTAATTTATACGAATGAGAGTTGCTACATAGCTGGAGACCTTTGTTTTTTTTTTTTTAAAACAAAACAAAAAAACAAACTTAATTCGGGTAAATAATATCTTGGAAGAAGTCCATTGGACAGCTAACACTTCAAAAGATTTTTATGCATGCAATCAACAACGAAGGAAGGAGAATATTTGAGCTGGTTATGCCTTACAAATACAACGAAAGAAAAGAATCCTGCGATTAAGAGCTTCCTGGTATCAAAATTTTACAAAAATACACAGCAGAGAGCATTAATCAACCTGTAATTTGGCCAGTATGACCAAATAGTGACAAATCAAACTAAAATGATACACATCATGCCAAGAATGATAAACATGTCCAAGGTCTGATGGTACTGCACACCAGCACTGAACTTGAATACTGCAAAAACAGTATTTTTAACAATGATTGCATACCTGATCATAATTGAGTACCTCCTCCGATGCATGATCATAAGCCGCAATTGTCCCCACAGGTTGCCCCTTAAAATAAACTAGTGACCGTCTCAGTGCCTCCCATGCCTCACCTACCATGGGGTGTGGCTCGAATGAATTTCGGGCTGAACTGAGCGGTGTGTCGAGACCTGATATGATACCAGGGGAATAGACAGCATCATATCCATCCATACCGGCTTTGATGTTGCCCCCAATTGAGAATTCACTCATTGACCTGTCATCAAATGATCTCTGCCGTTCAATGTTGAGTCGAGGCTTATCCAACAGTCGAGATAGATCATCGAAGGCGTCTTGCTCGGTGATGGAAGCATGAGAGGGTGCCTTTCTCATGTCCCCTCCTACAGTAGCTGTTGCTACTGCTGCGTCCATTTTCCTTTTTCTCGTTTTTTGTATCCTTTCTTGTTTCTTTTTTTGGCTACCTACTAGCCGTTTTCTTGAGTTATATATTTGGTGCGCGGAGGGTCCCTTGAGATCTGCACAGACGGTTCAGATTAGATCAGGTCCCCACTCTGTGAGGAATAAGAGGTTAAAAATAAGATTGTATAATGATCTCTTTCTTTCAGAGAGAAATTGGACTTTTCTTTGTGGAATAGACTTCTATTGCTCGACTCTCACTAATCGCAGCTGGAATAGACAAGGATAAGACCTGTAATATGCCTTATCCCAGTCTTGTCATCTGCAAAACGCTAATTTAAAACCGATCAGGTAAAAAAACAGAACACGTATCGCTGTCAGGAAACATTGGAGAAGAGATCTGAAGAGGAAACAGCCAGATCTGTTAAAAGTGAATGCACAACAAGCGATTTAAACCGTAGATGTACCAATCCTAAATGAACTAGATCCAGAGCAATCGACGATCGAAAGAAAAAGCACATAGAACAGTCCAAAGAACTTAAGGGAGAGCAAAAGACAAGTATCAAAAGTAAAAAGGTACAGAAGAGGGGAAGATAGTGAACAGTTGCAAACCTGAGCTCCTTTGAAGGAGGAGAAGGGGTTCTGTAGGGGACAGGTGGAGCACAACTGGAGAGGAGGGGACGGAGGGGGTAATGGAGAGTTTAAAAGGAGGAGAAAGAGAGGAGAAAAAAAGAGCATGAGGGAAGGAGAGGGATATTTATAAGAGAGGTGGAGGAAAGAGTGGAGGAAAGAGAGAAGGGACGAAAGGAGTGGGGGCTGCTAAAGAGTGGGGAAAATGGTCTCCTCTTCGCCTTCGCCTTATTGGATCGGGCATCATCTCCTCCTATCACTTTTCCTATTCGCTTGGACATTGTTTTATTGCATGCACTCGGTGCACATTCTGTCAACTGGTTGTAACTTGTGGCTCCCGGCGTCAGTGACCTGTTACTATGCTGCGGGGTTTCCTGAAAGGAATGAAGATCAGACAAGCAACGATTGATAGAGAGCATCTTTTAATTACCCAAACAGTTTAAAAGGCTTATTTATTTGATCCGAGAGGGATAGAATGTATTAACGGCACATCATATTTGACAATGGTTCTAAATATTATAAAAAAAAAAAATTTAAAGAAGTGTTTAGTTTATGTTTCTACTTTTGTTCATTCATCTCTTTCTTGGAAAATATATCTAATGGGTCTATCACAGTTAACAATTGAAAAATAAAAAATTGAAAGTGTTCCGATTTAGGTTGTCATACTTTAGCAACTCTATTATGTATCAATTAAATAAGAATTAATTGGTTCAAATTGGATCATTTTTTTTTATAATTATGTATATCAAATAGAGTAATGATTAATATTTTCATTCCTTTTATTAACTTTAGTAGGCAAATTTTCAAACTAAATAAAATTTGTTGATAGCTAAATAATGTTATAGCTTGTTGTTTGATTTATTTATTTTTCATTTCTATTTCATTATTGCATGTGTTTTGATTGGATTGAGAGTTGTCCCTCCTAATTAATACAAAACATGAGACATTCTTACAATAAGTACATTAATCATTGTATTACTAAAACTATAATTGTGATGGAAACGTATTACTAAAACTATAATTGTGATGGAAACGTAGCGTGTTAAAACTGATAAATTAATACTTTTATTGTTATGTATAGGAATAAAATAGTAAGATTCAACTTTTCATCGAGATAACAAAAATAAAATATAAGCTATGACAAATGTATGTTGAATTGATTTTAAGCGATAAGATTATTTGATAGAATACATATTCCGAACTATTAGTTGTTTGCATCATTCATAAGAACAATGCTTTTAACACAAAAAAATATTGAAATGTCAATAAAACAAGAGTAACAATCTATTTTTTCTTTTCTTTTTTACTCATGTATCTTGATTCAAAGGCTAAAATCCGCTACTCATATCACAATGCACTCCAACCGCTACGTAGCATGCTCGAATTAAATATTGTTATTTTTCCATTTGCACTAATCCAAAAAAAATATATAAAAAAGTTAGAACAGTATTTATTAAGAAAAATGAAAAGACATAACTTCAAACAATGTTGTTGCAAAAAAATGAAGAAAATACTACTCTTAATTATTATTTTATGAGAATCAAGTTTTAATTTAGTAACAAAAAACAATGTTTTTGGGGCGGAAAATTGCAGATTCAAAAATATCTGAAGGATTTCATGTGAATATTATAAGTTACTCGCAAAAAAAAATTATTTGTTTCTTTAAAAAATGAAAAAGAGTAGACCATGATTTGGAGAAGGATAAAAAATCTTACAATAAAATATTATATTAGTAAAAAAAAATATCCGGGGCTTACCAAAGCTGGAGTCAACCCAAAAAAAATTAGTTAAGAAGAAGGAAAAGAGAAGTGGGGAACTCTTATAGCATTTTATCACGTCGAATCCAGCAAATTTGATACTCTAAAAAAAATATATAATTTTAAAAATGTCTTCGTATTAGATTTTTTGTCAAAATTATCCTGACTGCCAGGTTCACGGGCGGCCCAATCTCCTAGCGGACTGCCTGAGACAGGAGCGCCCCACTAGAAATCAGACCGTCCCTGATCTAGGCGGTCCTCTGTTTTTTTTTTTTAGAGAGATGTTAATTTTATTGATTTAAATAATTTTGTGAATAAATTTTTTTCTTGTTAGAGTGTATATCAAAAAATAAGAAATTTGATATATTTATGAAGTGATATCGTAACTCTTTATAACTTTGATTGATTTGATTTGTCAGTTGGATATCACAAGTCTAAAGATAATACTAATTAAGGACTTGACATTAATTCTTAATAATTTATTTTATTCAAATATACACCAGAAAATATAGTTAGATTGCCTCAATGATATACATATACATATATATACATGTATTGTATTATATATACATATACATATATTATACATGTGTATAATATATACATACCCCATGCGGCGGCATTTGCGATGCATGCGGCGATATTTGCGGCGCATGCGGCGATATTTGTGGCGCATGCGGCGATATTTGCGGCGCATGCGGTGGCATTTGCAGCGCATTTGATCTCTGCTGGTAAATCAGCAAGTCTGGACTGATACAAGGACCAAACTGCAAAAGTAATTACACCATAATGTAGAGCATTCAAAAATACACATAATTGACACATATTTCAATTTATTTAGATTTTTTTACAGTTAGTTATGAATTTTCAAAGTTAAGCTTTCGAAGAAACTTTAAACATCGATAACTTTGGCTAAGAAAGTCGGATTTGCGCGTATGACCACTGTTTGGAAAGGGGGAGACGAGATGGATCCGAATATCACCCGGGGGTTAACCTAACCTCTGGGTATCCAAAGGATCAGAATTTCAAAAAAAACATCGTTTAGTGCCTCAAAAACCCAGTTTAAATTTTCGTTCGACGGTAGGCATACAACGATCGGCATTTTGTTTAGTCAAAAACCTAAGAGATTATTCAAGAATTATCTATATAATTATTTTAAAATGCATTTACTATTTATTGTATTTGTTTGCCTATCTCTGAGCAAACAAAAAAAAACAGAAGACCGCTCGGATCAGGGGCGGTCTGGTCTCTAGTGGGGCGGTCTGTTAGGGGATTGGGCCGCCCATGGACCTGATGATCGGGACAATTTTAACAAAAAAGTTTAATACGGTGACATTTTTTTTTTTTTTAGGGTATTAATAAAAATGGCCGGCAAATTTGACCCCAAAACAGCGGACTTGTGCCAATTCATTCTGACATGGCAATTGAAATAAAACATTTTTTTATAATATAAGGAAGCCTATCTTAAATTCCCCACAATTGTTAAGCAATAAATGGAATCCAATTATCCTATATTAAATTGGCATTTTTATTGTAGACGCTTCCCACCGCGCAATTAATTTTTGTCTACCCTCTGAGGCTGCCATTAAACCCCAAGAGCGAGGAGATCGGAGAATTAAATAATAATAAATAAAAAATGAGGCTATGATACTTTTACATAAGTCCATATTGTAAATCTATAGTTTTATTTTTAAAATTCAAAAATTTGACTCGAACTGCTCATATAATCTTCATAAGATTATATACTTAAACAAAAATTTCCATTTTTATTTTTATTTTTTTTGGTAGATAGGAAGAAAATCACTATTTTCATATGGTTTAGAATATTTAAATCGAGTGATTTTCTTTCTATATAAAAAGAGAATATTTGTTTTCAAAAAGAATGTAAATTTTGGTTTGTAAGGACATTTTTTATATGGAAATCGAGTCGAGCAGTTTGTATCAATTATTTAAAATTTTCAAAATATAGATATAAATTCGTATTACAGACCTAAGCACACTTTGTAAAGTACCATATTATCACTCGTAAAAAATATATATATTAATTATTAAGATATGTTCATAACCCCTGTGCTGATTTGTTGTGCTCACTTTGTCATGGTCGATGTGATTTCTTGAGAAAAATAGTGGACATGCATCCATGCATTCAATCATATGTTGTCCATTAGAATCTGCTTTGAACTTTAAAAATGATATAATTTATTTATGTTGCTTCCAGTTATCAATCACCTTGGAAATTGGAATGCAAAAACGAATTAAAAAGCAAATTATTATGGGAACGGAAAAGCAATTAGAACAACCTTGTCATATTGTTTTTTTATTAAATTAGAAAGATTTTTTTTTTTACTGGCCTCAAACATATCAATGATATCTTGATAAGGATGGCTATTAATAGGAATGTCAAGTAGGGATGGAAAAAAAATCGTAGCTCATGGATCAATCGTGATTCATATTTGACTCGTTTGTTAACAGCTCATTTGTTTGTGGATTGAGTTGTTAACGGGTCAGTTCGCTATTAATTCGGTTCAAAATTAACAAGTTTGACCAGGAGTCTAGTTCGCTGGTGAGCTAGTTTGGTCTAGGTATAAATTTGTTAATTTGTATGAATTTGTGTGAATTCAGTATGCATTAATTTATTATGTGAAATATGTTTGTATGAAATTTGAAAATTTAGTATTTTGATATATATGAAATTAGTTACAAAATTTATGAATACATTTGGGCTTTTAGTCTATGAGTTTTTATGAGCTGGCTCGGCTCGCTCGTTAGCAAAACAAACGAGCCACCTTTTTTAGCTTATACTCTAATATTAGCTCGTTCATGATTCCCTCGTTTCAACGAATGAGACATGAGTTTGATCTAATTCAGACCAAGCTGACTCATTATCAGCCCTAATGTTAAGAAATAATAGCTCCTTAAGATTTACAGTGTCCTCTCACCCAAATTTTACCGGTGATATTCAGAAAAGTCGAAAATCATAAGCCAATTATTTATTTTGACAATCTCATCTATCATAAAAATATATAAATTTAAAATAAAACATCATGGACGTGGTCAATGCTATACACATACGATGTATATAATAGATAGTGAAGTTTGATGTATATTTTAGCATGCATTAAGGAACATGAAATTTCAACTGTATAAAATCAGCGATGCTTCCATCATCAAGCAATACTTATCTACATAAAATTTGATTGTTAGGCCACCGATGTGGCGATGTGTCTAATAACACATGTATAAATATATTTTTTTTATTTCAACTTTATTTTCATTTTTTTAAATATCATTGTTAGAATTGTCAAACGATCCCTCTTCTTTAAAATTATTTTAAAGCAACATCATTTTACATGCATTTTAACCGTCAATTTTATATAAAACCTAGAAATATATATATTTAATGGGGGCAGTTAGAACAACTCGACAATGAATCATTATTCTTAAACTGGTAGAGTAGGGGCGTATATTCAGAATTAATCGTCGCATCTCATGGATAGCTACAGTGAATATAAAATTAAAAATTAAACCTATTTCAAATGATCTAGTTGCATAGTCAGACAAAAATGAAAATAAAAAAAAAGAAAGTGGATGAACAAATAAACAAGCAATGAAACAAAATTACTCTCACCGATAAAGATTCTCATATCTGGTGATGCTGCGCATCATTGTATTTATAAAAAAAAAATGATAGTATCTAGTTTTAAAATACTACTTTATAAATGAGTGGGTTTAAATGTCCTATACATTGATTTTTCAAGATTCAAAAAAATGATCTTTACATATCAACATGATATTCATATTAAAATGTGTATGAAAATTAATTTTATATTTTTTTCAGAACTTTTTTATTATTTTTCAGATAGGTACAAAATTACTATATTTAGATTCCCCAAAATCTTCTGATTTTGTATCTATCTAAAAAATAGTAATTTGTTTATAAAAATTATAAAATTTGGTTTCCATATACATTTTAATATAGATATAGCGTTGAACAGTTCGGATAGAGTGTTTGAACTTTGAAAACAAAAATAAAGATATGGGAGATAAGTGAGACATAAAAACAATGAGAACATTTTAACCACACTCTTTCCAAATACATCCATTTAAATCCACATTGCACGTATTTATACGGGGGATCTCGATTCCACAATTACTGTCAAAAAAATTGGTGTTGTGTGCGATATTAATTTCTCAAAATTGCATCCAGAATTTTGAATTGAAAATTTAAACTTTAAAAATGATAATTTTACTTATTCAACAATCCGTAATTTTTAAAAATACCATATTAAAATAAAATTAAACTAAATAACCACATTTTATGAAAAATTTAAATTTTGATATGGTCGCATCTGCTAGGTGCCGCTACTTTTCTAGGGGGCGCATATCCTAGATGCGGCCACTCCTTTCTTCTTCTTCTTTTCCTTCAAATTGAACTGCCGTAGGAGAAGGAAAAAAAAAAGAAGTGGCCGCATCTAGGGGATGCAGCCTCCTATTTATGGTTCGCATCCCCTAAATGCGATCCCTCAGAAAAGTGGCTGCACTTAGTGGATACGGTCGTATCAAAATTCGAATTTTTCAGAAAACGTGATTATTTGTTTTTTTTTTTGATATGGTATATTAAAAAATTTCGGTTCAACAATTATTTTAACTCAGATAAAAATAATAAACACTACTTTTTTTTTAGGTGAATAATAAACACTACTAATATATAAAATGGTGTATAGACAGTATAGCTCACATATAAATTAATTCTACATTAAATGCAAAAGCTTTTGGATAAAAATGCAGAAAGAGAATAGAATGCAAAAGTATTTCTATTTTTTTTATACAAAACGTTTCCAACGCTGTCCGTATAAATCCCGTCCGGTAGCTGACGTACCGAATCCCACAACGTGGGCTCCACTACGCTGAAGCACGAGCCGCACGCGTGTTATTTTATTCATTTGCTTTTTTTTTTTAATTTAATTTTATTCGTTCCCAGTCGCGGCGCACCAACCGGAACGAATGCGTATGCATTAACTCAAAAGGGAATCTTTCGAGAGATAATGAATCTGAAGAATTTTTTTCATAAATCATAATTAATAAATTAATAAATTAAAAAATTAATATGATTGTTTTATTTTTTTAAATTATAAGGACAGAACGGACCGTTCGGTCTTCAAAATTTTCTTTTCTCAGACCAAACAGACCATTCGATCTCAACATTTTTTTTCATCTGTGGTCACAGAAGATCTCTTCCTGCGTTTTTTTCGCTCGGTCTCTCTGTTTATTTAATTTTTTTAACCCGACTCTTCTTCTCCCTTTTCTGCGTCGCACTTTCCCATTTTTTTTCTTCCTTCATTCTTCCTCCTACTTTCTTTCTCATTCAATTTTTTTTTTAACTCTCAAAGCTTATGTAATTTCTATTATAATTACATAGGTTTATATAATTTTAAAAGGAGAACAAGAAGAGCTTCAGATCTACAAGTTTCGTTAGATATGTATTTAATTCTTTTATTTTTGAGAAGAAGAAATCAATCGTCTATTGGAGGAAGGAGGAAGATGTATATTTATATTAAAAAAAAAAAACATGGAGACCGAATCCCTAATTCGATCTCCAATTAAAATTGTCGGGCCAATAATAATACTTGTTCAGTCAAACTACTAATAATTATTTATTTAGAAAAACTAAAAAGTTTACTTTATATTTACGTTGAAATTAGTTCTTCAGTCAAAAAAAAAAATTAAATGAGGAAGAAAGTAAGACGAAGAATGAAGGAAAAAAAAATGGGGAAGTGCGACGCAGAAAAAGGGAGAAGAGGAGTCGGGCTAAAAAAATTAAATAAACATGAAGACCGAGCGAAAAAAACACAGGAAGGGATCTTCTATGGCCGCAGATGAAAAAAAAACATTGAAACCGAATGGTTCATTCAGTTTGGGAAAAGGAAATTTTGGAGACCGAACGGACCGTTCGATCCTTATGGTTTTTCAAAAAAAAAAAACAATCATATTGGTTTCCTAATTTTTGATTTATTAATTATGGTTTATGAAAAAAATTCGAATCTGAACCGGTTGATTTTAAACGGAGTTAATTCGACACATGCTTATAACATAGGAAATTTTTAATATTAGTGTAGATCTAATTCGCACTAATTTTAAAATAAATTGAACAGCTGAGATTTACTAACTCAAAAGAGTACCTTTTGAATTAATGCAAGGATACGAATTGTGGAAGCTAATATGCTTCTTTTCTTGAGAAAATGAGGACCCTCTTATTCTTCAATCCGAACCGTTCAAAATTAATTAAACGGTTTCAATTACATTTTATATCAATATAATTTATTAAAATAAATTAAATATAATTAAAATCCGTTTGATCAATTTTTAATGATTCGAATTGAAGTATATGAAGATCTCCTTTTCTCAAGAAAAAAGAGCAGAGTTGATTCCACGAATTCAACCGGAACCTGCTCTCTCCTCTCTCCTCTCTCCTCTCTCCTCTCCTGGTTCCAGCGCTATATAACACGTGGCTGTTTCCCATTGGTTAAAACTTAAAAGTGTCGCTAGTGATATTTGACCAGAAATTCTCACATTATCCGCAATCGGACGCTTTTTGTCCGGCTGTCTCCTTTCTGCACCGTGGGGTACGTGACATATCAACCGTTGGATTTTGGTCAAATAGTTGACTGCACCACGAACTTATTTGGATGGACGTGGAGTTGTGGGGGCAGATTTGATTTCTGAAAAAAAAAAAAATATGTTGTGATGTTAGGCGGGCAATGATTTTGGATTTGAAAGTTAATTCTTATTGAGGATGCTTATTGTTGAATGTTATTAGATTATAAATGAATGAAGAAAATTAATTTAATATTAAATAGCTAATTTAGTATTTATTTACCGAAAAAATATTACTTGATAGATATTTATTCATCGAGATTTTCTAATCAAAGTGTTATGCATTGTGCACTGTTATTGTTTATAATATCATTATAATTCACCGATACATAACGTAGGCAGGTTGATCTCGTACGTTTATTATTTTTATCGGTTGGTGAGGAATATAAAATTTAGTGTTTTACAATCTAATTAATGATAATAAGAAATATGAATACATAAACATGTTAGATATAATAGTTAAGAAGTACTTTTACTTCTAATTTTGTTCCAATAAAAATATTAAATTTGAGCTCACTGCAGTGATTACCTGATTAGTTATGAAACTGGTAAATTCTTGCTTATTTGATTCATTATGATAATCACGGACATGCGCCGGGTGCATGAACTGACTGCAGCTTCTGCGGGAGAGAGGGAAAGACGAGAGGAGCCGTAGGAAGAGTCTGGCCCACCTACCGCGCCAAGTCACCAACTCGTTTGTTGGGACCCTGCTTGTGAATCACGTGCTACAGTAGCACAGCTACCCACCAAAATAGGAACGTCGCACCTCGCACGTGACTGCACGTCAGTGCGACCGTGGCTGCTCTCGGAGCACTTCCATTTTCTGAGCCGTTCGGATGTGATCTGCTGTTGCGTCATCAGTATTACACTCCGTGCAATGGGATTTTGTTCCTTGAATTATTGTAATTCGTATCCTCTGCATCAACTCAAATTTTGGATTTTTTTTTTTAAATACAAATCCTTTTAAATCTTTCACCAGAACCAGCACGCTGTGCTGGAATTTTAAAAAAATAGCGGTGGAGCAAGAAAATCAAAACCTACACCGATTATAGAGATCAGTGGAGCCATTTTCTCACCAAATACTAATTTAAACACAAATAACCTATGCAGTTTTTAGAAAAATTACTCCACCAATTCTTAGGATTGATGTAGATTTTGATTTTCTTACTCCACCGATCTCTAGAATCGGTGGAGGCTATTTTTAGAGATCGGTAGAGGTTATTTTTCTAAAAAACCCGTACAACATGCTTGTTTTGTTGAAAGATTTAAAAGAAATTATAATTTAAAAAAAATCCAAATTTTGAGTTGAGATCTGAACCGCCTAATTTAAGTTTGCACTAATATTAAAGAATCAGGTGCGTTTATGCAAAGGATGTGGATTCGAATTGTTGGAACCAGTGTCGTATATAATAGTATGCGGTCGTCGGATGGATATGGTACCGCTAAATAATTAATCGAGACTAATTGATTATAATCGAAAATAATAGACTAATTAATCAGAAAAATCTATAACAATTTGATGATTACCAACAACTAATCGACCGATCGGTCTAAACGGACGGTTTTTTACAACACTCGTTGGAACCCAAGCGAATATCAACGCTACCGAGTTCCCGAATTTCACCTTACCGTTTAGCTCTTCATGAATATAGTTGCTCAACTTAGGATTGATTCACAGCTATGTTGCATGGATACGGATACGGGTATCGTATCAGATACGATACGGATACGGCGATACGGTAATTTTCAAAAATCTAGGATACGATACGTCTATTATATATATTATATATATATATATATATTATTTTTTATTATTATAGTGTATATTGAAATTTAATTAATTTGTTTCTTAACATTTTTATTTAGTTCATTCTTTCTGATAAATTGCTAAAATTGTGTTTGTATTATTTGTTAGAATTTTAGATTCAAATTTCAAGTGTCACTTATTGCATTTACTTTTCAACTTTTCAATTATTTTTTTATAGTTTTGCTGATGGCTCAAGTACGTACAATTACATAAAATAACTATAAATTTGAGATTGGAGAATTAAAATTTTTAGTATAGTACAGTGTAATTTTATTTTATAAGAGTAGTTAGAAAATAATAATGCATATAAAACAAAATTTCCAATTTTCAATTTATAGGAAAATTTAGCCTGATTTTTTTTCATTGTCATCCGTCCTTGTTCTACTAGCGCTTTTATCCGTCATTGTCATCCGTCCTTTGCATTTAGATATTTAAAAGTTTAAATTCAGTCTATAGTATATATATACATTATAGTATACTTCTTGATGAAAAACAACTATTTCTTTTCCATTCAATTTTTTTTTTTAGTTTAATTTAGAATTTAGTCACTATATTGAAATTTGTATTTTAAAAGAGTTTTATATTAATTTTGTTTCCTTCAATTTTTTTATTTTTATAGGCAAATTTTAGTCTAAGTTTTATGTTTAATAGTATATTATTTATGGATTAGTGATTTGCATTTAGATATTTTATTGTAAATGGCTGAATTTGAGTCAGGTTAGGACCAAATTCGAATTTATATTACGTCTTTTTTACAATGAGGATTATAAAGATAAAAATATAATTCGATTTGAAGTAATAATTTTACTGTAATACTCAAATCTGGTCAATTATTTTTAGTATAAAATTCTGAAAGGGTTTTTGCACTGTTTACCTACAATGACACCACCTCTTTGATCCGTGAGACCCATATCGATCTCACGGCTAAAAATAACGTATTTTCTCACACTTACGTCTTTTCTCTTCTTCGTTGCACGTCGTCTTTTCTTCTCTCTGTCAATAGTTGTTCTTTGCTCATCATATCAATATAAAGATATGCGTGACAACAACTCTACGGTACTTTACGATATTTCTTATGTGATAGCATATCAATAATTAAGTAAAATCGTATTCTTATGGCAAACAATCACTCAAAACTAACAATTAAGTTTTTTAATCACTAATATCAATAATTAAGAAATATTGTTAAGGTTTTCTAAATAAATTAAAATTTCATATAATTTCCAAATTTTATAAAAGTTATGATGTTAATTGACACCACTAAAACTTTACCAGCTCCGACGCCAATCCAGCTGCTATCTGTTCGATGCCTGTTAATTTCATGCTCTACACGTCTGTTTTACAACGGTTGAATTTTATTATCATATCAATTTCATATCCCACATGTGGTCTAAATTCATCTCCAAGTCCTCTAAGCAAGTAATTAATGTCAAATGATAACTGATAAGTGCGGCATTCTCTTTCTATCAAAGGTTGTAAAGCGATATGCTGATTGGCTGATCTCCTCAGCATAGTACCAAAAGAGAATAAAACAAAAGCATATATATAGCACAAAGCAAATCGACAAACATTTATTTATTTATTTTAGATAATAATTTATTTAAAATATAACAAATCATTTATTTGTTTTCTAAAAAGAAAAAGAAAAAGAAAAAGAAAAATTACCGACTAAAGTCTTGAGCGAGAACAAAAACAAGAGGCACATAAATGATGTCAAAAAATGTCAAGATCAAGAAACCAGAGCCAGACAGGTAACCAACAGCACATCGACGGTAGATATGCATACAAGCACTGGACACTGCCCCATTGGACAGGGAAAAAACAAAAAAAAAAAGGATTGAGCATCTGAGGAGCCGTGGAGGTGTTAAATTACAAATCAAGCACAGCAATGAACGAACAACAATAACAATAATATAGACAAGTGTAGATAAGTCGAGGACTTTGTAAATATTTCTTTTTCTTTTATCAATACAAATATTAACGGTAAAAACGTCAACCTCAAAAAAAAAAGGAAATAAGAATAGTAGTAGTACTAATAATAAATTGTTATCGATAATAACATAATGAAAATAAAAAATCGACAATAATACAACAGCAGTATGGGAAGGCTGGTGAGGGGTTCAGGAGTAACTAAAATTTTGAGTTTGGATTCGGACCGTCCGATCAGAATGTGGACTAATTTGTACCGATTTGAAATTTTACAAGGTGTCTTTAATATGCGTGCTAAAATTACTCGGACGGTTCAGATTAAAATTCAGAATTTTAATTTTTTTGGAGTTAAAAAGGGATTCGAACTCGAAAGAGGGGGTTATGAATAAATTAATTTTGGTAAACAGAGAAGCACGACATGAGCATACGCATGTTAATTTTTTTTAATGGTGTACCTTTTTATTTTATATAAATTGTTTACTTTTGCAATTTGTAATAATTTATTTGTTGCTTAGTATGCTACGTATCTTTGAAATTGAGTTGATGGTTGCTTTTATCTTCAAGGATGGTGATTGATGAAATATATAGAATAATTTTTGCTTGGAGATTCTGAAGCTTTAAATTCTAATCATCATCATTTAAGCAATTATTCAAGGATTAGGGATCCGAACCTTAATGAAGTATCAGAAAAATAAATAAAAAATAAGTGAAGAATTCAGATCCAGTACAATACCTGGCTGTCTGATAAGATCTGAGTCGTCCATTTTAATTTGATAATGGACCATACTACCATAGAATCCAGAACTTATTGCATTGCATTGATGTGGTACCACCAAAAAAAAAAAAAATGTATGAAAGATTAGTTCATAACTCATACGCTAAAATACTTGAGGCTGAATAATAAAATCCAATTAAACAATTTATTTTTCCAATTGCCACCTAAGGCTGTTCTCATTTAAGAGGACGATATTATTGATTAATAATTGAGCAAATTGTCTTTGTAAGAGTCCGTATTTATTATCTAATTGCAGGAATTACATCATTGAAAAATTGAAATAGTGTTTCTTGTGGGATTGATCTTCTTGTTAAAAAAAAATAGAATAAATAATAATTGCTAATACATCAAAGATCAAACGGCCAATTGTGTGTGAGTGGTGACTTTATGTGAGGATTTCATTTGGGGACCACTAGCATTTAATTTCTCAAACTAAAATTATATTTTGCCACCTAACTCTTATTAGTTCAAAGGAGGAATATTATTGAAGCACTATTTTGAACTATCCTCAAACACAAGGCAGTTTTCCTTTCTACAAACTTATCCTGCATTAATTACATAATAATTCAGAATCTGACATCTTCTATAATTCAAGAAAGGACCAAAACATCTATATCAATGAAAGTATAATATAATTAAATACAATCGTCATTGAACATTTTTATTTTTAAAATTAATTAAAAATTGTCACGTTGGATTAAAAAATTAAAACTGCTAGCGATTAACAATCAACGGATGAAATTCTATTTGTCAGTGTGAAAATTAGAAGATTTTTTAAAGAAATTTGCTAATTTTGAAATTATCATAAATCTTAAAAATTGGAAAAAAAAAAAGTTAACACTTCGGATAATACCTCTAATAGAAAAACCTAGGCCTAACACAACTGCATAACTATTTTTCATTTTTACGGTTTTAGTTGTGTGTCTGTTAATGGGAGATTCAAAACAGGTATGGCTTACTATGAACAATTTGGTTGTTGTTTGAGGACTATAATGGAAGGTTCTTCGTGCTAAATAAAATTCCAATGTCAACAATATTAATCGTATTTCTTTTATTATGCGTAGATTCTTGATTCAATGCTAAAAATAAACACGCGGATAGTAAATACCATTCGAATCTTTCCCCAGCAAAGAAAGGAAGAACAAAAAAAAAAAAAAAAAAACTAAGGTGGTGCTTGGTTGAGATCTAAAGTTTAGAAAGTCTAAGTTGGTTAACTTCGCTTAGACTGATCTAACAGGGGCGGACCTAGCATGTAACAGGGGAGACAACCGTCTCCTCTGGATTTTGAGTTTTAGTGGTGATTCATTGGTACTGATTGACTTTGTCATTTCTGAAGAAAATTTTGTCCTCCTCTGAATATTCGATTTATAATTCGGGTTAAATTTAGTGTTAAAATAAAAATAAATTTCTTGAATTATGATTGATAATTAGAATTATAAGTTTAAGTATTAGAAATTACAAGTCAAGAGCATTGAAAAATATAAGCCAAAGCATTATTTTTTTATTGAATACCCAATTAGTTATTGAGTTTAAATCCGATTAGCTATTTAAATCCGGTTCGATATTTTTTTGCCTCCCTCCTCCTGACAAAAATTCTAGATCCGCCCCTGTGGCCTTCGTTATTCATGTTTGATTGAGTACTAAAGTTATATTATGTTTTAAAGTATTTCTTATTTGATTAGATTTTAGTAGCCTAAAGCATGGATTATTTTTATATTTTATTTTTTTGGGGTTCCACTACAGTAATAATTTAGGTAATAAGCTCAACGAAAAAAATATGTAGGTTTTGCAACCTTTTCTGACTTACCTTTTCTATTAACTTTATTTTGGTTTTTTTTATTTTTTATTTACTTTACTTATCTTGATTGTACTAAAAAAACAAAATAAAAAAAATTGAATAATGATATGCGGGTTAGAGATTCTACATGAGTTTTTTAACTAGACCACAACCTACATGGCTAATTTGGCACTAATGAGAAATGAGTAATCATGAACAGCAACACTTACCTCGTGTAAATAATAATAGATTCGGAGTCTGAAAGAGGATTGCACGAACTAACTTCCAAGATGAATATATGATTTGATTTCTTCACACTTCACGGACAAAAACTCCTTTTTAATTTTCTTTCCGAGATAAGCAGAAAAGCAAGAATGTAAAAAACCAAATGACGACAGGAATCGCTCTATATATAGAAAGTTTATATTTTTCACACAATGAATGCATAGATTACGAAACATTATACGTGTCATCGTCTCTCGGCATCTAGTGTACTGGTGTCCCATCAAAACCGACCATGAGTAGTGCTGGCATTCCTCGAGTCATTATTTCGTATTCTGACATCTTCTCGGGATCAAGCGACGCGACCGTTAATGGCTTAATGCGTATGTTATTTGAATCCGTGCCATCGGACGGATATAAATATATCTTCCTTATTACGCCAACCATGAACAGAATTCATTCATTCGTACAAATCCATGTCCAACATATTCGAGATGAGTAACTCCAATCAACAACCCGGCAACAAAAGAGATAGATGATGACATTTTTTGGTCAGGAGAATTCTCTCACGAGGGATCGAGGTGGGAGATGACGAGCACCGGTTTAGAATTTAACAAGGTGAAGACGCAGCGAGGTCCTCCCCTTCATCTTCAATTATTGACCCGAGAATGGAAGGCCCTGCCAAGTCGCCTTTGACTTTTACAACAAACACTTCACCTTGCTCGCGACTGACCAACCCCCTCAACATGAACATGTGTGCCTATTGTGAAACCCGGGGTCACTATCTCGACATGTTTATATGTGACCGATGTGAGCAAAGCTTCCATCCGGGTGCATCAATGAGAACCTTCCACAAGACAACACCGATTCTCGTTTTAACAAATACCTATGCCCGACATGTGTTTCTTCGTGACATCACTTTTCTCATTATAACTTGGAGTAGGATATGTAATTTTCTAATGTTTAGAGTTTGTGAGTCAAAATATGACGAAAGATATGAATTTTGATATGGCGACAATATACATGTCTCCGAGATGTTCTATATTTTGTTATTAATAATATGCTTTTGATTTTCGAGTTGATTATCATTCATTCTTTGTCGTCTCGTTTTGAGTATCAACGCATTTAATGATTATGGTTGATAACGCCTAGAAAACACACACCGCCGTCCAATAATCTGACACGATTTACTTTGGGATACGAAAAAGTCTGTGACGATTTTTAATGCGATGTGATAGTTTGATTTTTATGGATAGGCCCTACCAAATTTAACGTATGAACGATTCGTATCGACCTTTATAAATAGCTCTCGCCCATTTCTTTCATGAACGCGACTTTCTCACTTTCTCCCTTCCACAGAAAACACTTCGATTATGCCATTTAAAAGACTAGCTTCTAAGCCTAAACAATCAAAGTCAGTACCCGGGACCTCTACCTCGGTTCTGATATATCCAATTCCATCTGTCCCTCTCGAATTTTCATGGCGTTTAACCCCGACAGAAAGGGAGGAACTATCAAAGTTCTTTTCCAATGCGATAGATAGATGTTGGCCAATGATGATCTCCAAGTTAAAGACCTCATTGATACCGCTCTATCTATGTTTCAAACCACTGTTCAAGACGACATCGATTAGTCTGCGTTAGAGTGCAGCAGTTCGGAGGAAGATGAACCCAGAGTTGACGCTCCGAGGTCTGACCCTTCGGACTGTTATGGCTTTCCTTTCGCTATATGCTACATCTGTGAAAAAATGGATATTAGCACCCACCTAACTATCTGCGGGATCTGCAGTAAAAGAGCTCACACCTCATGTTTACCTTGGAAGGCCCAACAGGATCCTCATAGGCCAGGGTACTTTCATTGAGAATGCCCTGATCACGAGCTCCTTCCCCGCCTCACGTGGTAAGGTGTGATGCTATTGTGCAAAAGCACCATCACACCTTATAAGCCTACATATCCCATTTTCATCACGTCATGGTGTTGTCCAAAAATGACATCACACGAGACTTTGTGCTGAACATGGAAATCGTAATGCAAGTGGAATATCTTTCGCCTGTAACTTTTGCTGTAGGCTAATATTTTTTATTACTACACTTTTGTTGTAGGCTAATATATGTTATGAAAATTGTAAGCTCCGAGTTATGAGTTATAAAACTGATTTCCTTGTTTTATTCTTCTTTATCCGTCTTACATTTCGGGGGCTATACCCCGCTATCTCTATACGCCTTCATGCACGATATGCTTATCTTTTCCTTTGCGTCATAAAAAAATAAATATAATAAATATAATAAAAATAAAATAATATATTGTTATATTATATTATATAAACAAGAAAATATTTTTTGTCATTGATATTCGCACAGACCGCGTAAACTACAACTATATATACAATACAAGTCAACAACAGAATTAAACAAGAGAATAAGGATAACAATGTCGGACAAAATGTGGATGACAAGGAACCCCAAAATCAAGAAATGGGAGACGTCTACCAGATCTCGGACGACGAGGTCATACAAACCCTTTCTATGACAAAGAACAATTCTGTTCTACCCCGGAGCGGGACAGGTATCCCGCCTGAGGTAAAGACAAAGTGGATTTTTGTTCACTATGTTAGAAATATGGAAAGCGTGACGACATGTTCTCATGTACTTAATGCATAGAAGCATTACATCCTCCGTGCATCACGAGGTATTTGCCGCGGACAAAAGCAGACCCGAGATAGAGACACTTTATTTGTCCGCACTGTGGCCTGGATAATGCCAAGCGCCTTAGGACAAAACGATGGCGCAAGAAGATTTACCATTCCGATTCTGATTAGACTAAATTATATTTTATTGTATGTTTTCCATGTTAAAATCAAAAGACAATGATGTACATGTAACATGGATGATATATGAAATCGTATTATTCTACTCCGGGATGATTTTTAAATACTTTTATTTTTTACAAACTCATTACGACTTAAGTCAAAAGCATCTGCTTCCGACGCGTTTTGACTTCGGGAGCTAATGATAGGGCCATGTTTCTAAGGCCCTTTTAGCTTCAATCTGAGCCACAAACAAAGTCGAAATTCGAACCTCAGATAAAGAGGCCAACCCGAGAAACAATGCAAAGTCCACGATTGAAGCTCATTATAACGAGTGCCCACAATTGACCGACTTAAATGGGCTGAGATAGCTCGTATCTTGCGGCTTAAAGCCCTGAAGTTGCCTCTTGGGTGATAACTGCTCATAACCATTTACGACGTCGGTTATATCATAACCGTTCACGATGTCGCGTGACAACGAAATCACCGATTATAAATAACTATGATCACACAATCTCGTAACCAACTCACGAACCGACTTATCCCTGACAGGGGTGAGGTGGTACGTAGGTCACACTATATAAGACATTTCCTTTGACATAAAAAGGGCGGACCATATGCAACTCACGCTTATACACTTACATATCTCGAAAATAGCACAGGTTAGAATTCAATATTTTTGAGATCACCCCAAGTTTCTCAAGTCACTTTTCGACTTTGCGGACCCGAGATCAACTCCCGAGCTCACCACCTCTACTTCTCGGCCTGCGATCTCAAGCATGACGATCCAATCCAAGTCCATTTTAGCATACGATGTGCTACTTCGAGATAGCCCGTATTAGAAATAATTTCAATTTTTATTATTCCAAAACATAATACAAAAGACTGGTATCAGTTCAAACAAGCTTTTATAGTACTAATTTAATTATAGTTGATACATAGTGGTACAAATTTACGAGTCACATGATTCTTACAAGGAATAAGAAATAATGAAAAATTACTAATGAGAAATAGCACAAAATATATATAATTACTACAAAAAAAATTACAAAATCGTATAATTTCAAACATAACAGTAAAAATTAATAGAAGGAATGTGAAATAATATCATTACATAATTTCAGCAAAATCAAATGCAATTGCATAATAGCAATATCTTACAAGAGTTCATGTTGGATCTAATCTTTTTTTTTTCTTCTTTGTTCTTTTTAATTTGTCCATGCTAAATGTAACTAGGCTAGTTCATTGATCGTGCCTTTTAATCTATATATGTAAACAAAAGTTCATGATGGTCCATATTTAATTTGTCTATGTTAGATTCAAATACATTTTTATTATTTAATGTGTCTAGTCTATTGCTAAATGTGAATTTTTTTTTTTTAAGAAAAGCCAATTTTCTCGAGTAATCAAGCTGGTTCATTGATAACTATTTACATCAATCAAAGCCAAATGGAAACAAGTGAGAAGAAAAAAATATTACCACAGCTTTTGATTGATCAATCGAGAGACTCCAAGTATACACAAATGCAAGATCGTGTGAAAAAAGAAAAGAAAAAGAAGTTAGGCCACATAAGAGACTAAACGTTAAACCATCTTGATATGTAGCTTAATTTTTTATACTTTATGTCAGTTTAAAACTCGACTTATTTCATCTCAGTCCGATTCAATTAAATCATGTTTAAACCACTGAGACCTAAATTCTTTATTCCATAGTTTAGACCACAACCAAACATAATTTTTTATCCACCCATGAACTAGCATGTTAATGATAATTGTATCAAATTGCTACCAAAATTGAGAACCATGCACATCTGTTTTACTCAGTTAAAACAATGTAGAAAAAAATATATTATGAAACCGATTAAATGGTTACAGTGGAATATTAAAAAAAAACTAATTTCTTTTATTAACTAAAAAATATATTAATAAATCAAATATTAGGATATGCACATTAAGCCAGAATTAATTATTTTCTTAATGTTTTAAAGAAGAGGTTAGAGATTCAATCCAGCCAACTGTCTAATATTCATATATAATTTTTTGTTGGAGATTCGAATATGCATTTTTGTCATCGGATAAAGGGTTGGTTATTAAAGTTTCTTAAATTATAGTCCATACTCCATGCTTCATTATTTGAAAAGGACAAAGGGTAATAATAAAGGAGATTGCCTATAATGGACAAGTCTAACAAGTCTCGTATCCATATTTAGTGTCTGTGGAGACAAAACGCCCATGACTGTTTCAAAAAGTCGTCCTAATAATTCTGGAGGTTAACCTCCGACATTTTTATTTTTATCCAAAAAAAAAATTATTTTATTAAAAATAATCAAGATTTAAAAATAATTTTAAAAATACCCAACCCATGGAATTTTTCCACGGACCAGAATTTTTTTTTTTTTTTACAAAAACAGAAATTTATATTTACTTTTTATTTTTTTATGAAAATATTAGAAATGTTGGATATATTTTTTTGAAAATAGATGGAATACAATACAATTTGATTTATTAGAAAGATTGTAACAAATAATCCGATCAATATTTTTCAGGCCGGATTTTTCGCGGCTGTAAGAAAAATTAATATATTTCATTATGTGTTCTTGTAAAAAAATAAAAATGCATGAATTCTGAGTTATTGATCCCAGTTCAAAAGTCCCTTCTAGGTAATATAGAAATTATTGTGATCCTTCTAGTACATTTAATTTATAAAAAGTTGTATCTATTTTTTAAAAAAATAAAAACTTTAAGTTATTTAATGATTATTATTCAAAAAAAATTCTCAAAATAGATACAACTTTTTATAAATTAAATGTACTAGAAGGATCACAATAATTTCTATATTACCTAGAAGTGACTTTTGAACCGGGATCAATAACTCAGAATTCATACATTTTTATTTTTTTACAAGAACACATAATGAAATATATTAATTTTTCTTACAGCCACGAAAAATCCGGCCTGAAAAATATTGATCGGATTATTTGTTACAATCTTTCTAATAAATCAAATTGTATTGTATTCCATCTATTTTCAAAAAAATATATCCAACATTTCTAATATTTTCATAAAAAAATAAAAAGTAAATATAAATTTCTGTTTTTGTAAAAAAAAAAAAAAAAAAAAAAAAAAATTCTGGCCCGTGGAAAAATTCCACGGGTTGGAATTGAAATTCTGGCCTGTGGAAAATTTCCACGGGTTGGGTATTTTTAAAATTATTTTTAAATCTTGGTTATTTTTAATAAAATAATTTTTTTTTTGGGTAAAAATAAAAATGTCGGGGTTAACCTGGTAGAAAATGATAGTGATGGAGAAAAAGGATTGAATTTCTCTCATAAATTTAAAAATTGTGATTTTGTATATTAAATTTGAGGAGGGATCTATTTATAATATTTTTAAGTCACAATATTTTATAACAATTTGATTTTGCAATATTTAAAGTCTAAACAATTGATCATGTTTAACATGATCTCTATATTAAAATGTATCAAATCTTACACTTTTTTTAAATCTTTTTACTATTTATTTATTAAGTATTTTACAAAACTGTAGTTTTTAGATAATTCTGAACCATTGAAAAACAAAACTTTTGTAAAATATTTAATAAATATTAATAGAACAAAAAATATATAAAATTTGATATCTAATTATATGTAAATAAAGGTATCATGTTTAACGATTTGAATCAACTGTTTGAACTTTAAAAATTACAATACTAAATTATTATAAGATGTTGTAACTTACAAATGTTGAAAATAAATCTCTCAAATAATTCTTTTTTTTTAACGTATCAATACCTTTTAACTTTACTTAAAATTAGAGTGAGGCTAGAAATCACTACTTTCGTATGGTCCTGAATTCATTTTTAAGATCGGTGACAATTGTCACCGACATCTGTATCGATGAAAAGATTATTTACAAAACCGAGACCTCAAGTTAAGTCAAGGAGACTGTATCTCAATTACATTATCGCTATTTCTTGAAAGTATTTGCTAAAAGAACACAATACATACTCGCATAATCTAATGATCTAATCCCCCATCCAACCTAAGCAAATAGTTGCCACTTGTGAACATGGTCCAAAAATTTTAGATCAATTGATTTTCTATCTATCTAAATAATTGTAAAAAAATATAAATTTTTGCATCCAAGTAGTATGAATTGACTGATTAAACTTTGCAAGTGAAGATATAGATCCACAGATGTGCGCTATATCAAGGGCGGATCTAAAGCCAATCAAAAAGTGACTAAACTACCCGTATGATTTTAAAATATTAATTATATACTAAGATTTAATTAAATTTTTTTTTTTTTGAACATTTTATATAATCCAGTCCCTTCATAAATCATCACATGTCACTTTAGTATAATAATAAAATCTTATATAATGTTGGAAAGAACTTGTGTTTAATTTTCATTAGCCACAATTTTTAGCCCCCTATCAAGATTTTATTTTCTAGTTCCGCCCCAGCACTATACGCCTATACATAGTACCGTAGCATCTACACTGAATTAACTTACACCGCTTCCAATCAATAATTTCTAGGTTCCATAAACTAATATTGAGAAAATAAATTACAAATGAATTAAACTTTGAAACAACTCTGCTTAACAAATGAATACTCCAATGGACACCAAATGCGCCGAAATGATTTTCTCGAGTCGAGTCACTTCTGACCTTCTGGTTCCAGTCATTTTGTTTCTCAACCTACCTGGCTACTTGCCTAAAAAATTAGATACAGGCCCAAGGCCTGTCTGGCCCGTTTTAAAAAAGCAGGCCTCTATATCTGCTCATTTTAATTGGGCTGTGATTAACTAATAATTTGCATCTAGATTGGTTTGTATAATAAATCTGTTCGCATCTTTTCTCAGTTCTTCATTCGAATCACTCTCGCTAAAACCCTAACGCCAACAAACCTCCCCCCCCCCCCCCCCCCCCCCCCCCGACCTTCTCTCGGTTCACTTTCACTATTCCGGCGACCAACTGCGCCTCTCTCACTCTATCTATTTATCTCTCTGTAGTGCGCGAGCGCGTTATTAATGGAGCAGAGATGGGCAAATGCGTGGAGGCCTACAATAAACGAGAAGCAATTCATAGAAGAGGCGCTTCAATCGGAGATTCGAGTTGACGGGCGCCGTCTCTATGACTATCGACGTCTCACTATCAAATTTGGCAGGTACATAATGTCCTCTTTGCATAACTGTTCTGGCATTTATCCATGGGTTTTAGTTTGAGAATGTTGAATATGAAAATGTCGCCATTTATGAACAATTGAGATTTTTATTCGCATAAAATTGCAGGGAGGATGGTTCATCGGAGGTACAGCTCGGTGAGACCCATGTGATGGGCTATGTAACGGGTCAACTAGTGCAACCGTACAGAGATAGGTCGAATGAAGGCACACTTGCCATTTTTACTGAGTTCTCTCCCATGGCCGATCCTTCCTTTGAGCCAGGCAGGCCGGGCGAATCAGCCATAGAGCTTGGTCGCGTGGTTGACCGTGGTTTAAGGTTTTTTGTTTTTTCTCTCTCCTTCTCTTCATATTTACTTTGTATAACATATGAAGTTGTTCACTAAACATTTGTAAATAATTGGTAAACTAATTCTGAGAAAGAAAAAAATGACAAAACCCTAAACGAACCGCAAATACATGCACATGGAAGAAAGATTAAAATAAAAAAGATTATGCAGGTATGTGATATCATCCGCATCCGGTAATGTAATGGTACCAGTTCATGAACCATACTTGGCTTGGTACAGACATTGTAGCTTCTCCTGCTGTACACAGTTTATAATTTATTTGTGGAACTGTTAATTACACTTGCTTAAGTTGTGTTGTTATTTCACTCCCTGTTGCAACTCAAAAGAAGGAAAATTTATATACATTTCTATTACAGGGAAAGTAGAGCAGTTGATATGGAATCCTTGTGTGTTGTGGCTGGGAAATCAGTGTGGGCTATTCGCATCGACCTTCATATCATAGATAACGGAGGGTATACTTGAATACATGCATATATTGTTATATCTTTTGTTTTATACAATACCTTCAATTAAAGTTGGAGTCCTCTGCTGACAAGTTGTTAAAGAACTAAAGAATTTTTAAATTAATTTCACTAACCAGGAATCTCATAGATGCGGCAAATATTGCTGCCTTAGCTGCTCTTTCAACCTTTCGGAGACCTGAGTGCTCAGTTGGTGGTGATGATAGTCAAGAAATTATTGTGCATGATCCTGAGGTTTTTTTTAGTGCTTACAGATTTAAAATATTATTTAATTCCCCTCTTGTAAAAATGGGTTCTGCGTAGGATTCTATGTTTAGGTTTCTAGTCTGGTGAGCTATGGTGTTCTTGCAGCCAATGATCCTTTCCTCTTACTCTTTGTTTTTTTGGTTTGCCAAGTGATTATCTTGGTCCTTTCTAATCGAAACATGATGTTTTTTTGTATTTGCTGATTTTTGCCCATATAAATAATGCTCTTTTATCTTGATGAATATTTTTACTTCAAACTTCTATTTTATATATTGACGCTTTCTGTTCCAAATCTTTGGCTGCACAGGAGAGAGATCCAATCGCACTGACAATACACCATTTCCCCATAGCGGTGACATTCGCATTCTTCAGTGAAGGCAATACCTTGGTATTTTCTAACATGACATTTTGTCATTGCATTAAATTTTATGTAATCATTGGGTTTTTAACTGCATTTCTTTTAGGTAATCGACCCTACTTACAAAGAAGAGGCGGTGATGGGAGGTAGAATGACAGTTACCATGAATTCAAATGGAGATGTTTGCGCAATACAGAAGGCGGGAGGTGACGGCATTCTGTCAAGTGATGTCGTGCGATGTTTACGTATTGCCTCTTTAAAAGCCGCTGAAATGACCACAAAAATTAAAGAAGCCGTAAGCCCTGCAGGACCATGTTTTGTTTTTATACCCCATATTGGTACATACTCACTTAACCTAAAGTAACTCAATTTTGAGTTTCGATCCTGACTGTCAGATCTGTTTTGGCCCCAACATTAAAGGATTCCTGTCCTGTGCATTGATTTTGATCAGACGTTTTGGATCTAAACTCAAAATTTGAGTTACTTCAGAGGATCTGGACTCATATTGGTACTGTACTAGTCTGAAATGGAAGTTATACAACAAACTTTGCAATCCTGCAATGATCAATACCAGTTCCTGGTCCTTTTCTATTAAAAGTATTGGAAACCCAATAGGGGATAAAATGATTGTTACATCGGTTATCCATTAATGGCACAGGCTACTGTATAGATATTTGAACTTAAATTTGTTAGTACTCTGTTACTGGTATGGACTTGCAAATTTAGCTAAAAAAAATATGATTTTCTGGTACATACAGGGAGCTGAGCATTCTGCCAGTATATCACTATATGTATTGGTAGCTGAACCTATAGCTAAGTAGCCAATATATTCTTTTTTGTCTTTACAGGTCGAAACCTATAATGCTGAGGTAGCACTTAAGAAGGTGAAGCGGCACCCCTTGTTGGTTGCTCAGAAAATTACTGTACCAGATGTGGCAATGAAGGAAGCTGCCTTTGAAAAGATGAAAAACTCTGATGGTGATATGGAGAGCAGCCCCAATCAAGCTTCAACAAGTCGTACCAATACCGATGCATCTGTTGGCCGCCCTAAAATTTGGTATTATTTTCTTGTTCTCTTAATTCGGTAAACAATTTAAAACTAGATTCTGTCTTTCGCAGTAGTTTCTTTTTGTATTTTGTATATTATTGGCATGCTTATCTTAGCACTGCTGTTTTTGTTGTTATCCTTCACCTCTTTATAAATTTTGTGCAGGGATCCTTATTCAACAAGCGCACCTAGTATAAGCTCCTCTCAGTTACCTGGTAATTCATTTAAATCCACTGTTTTATTGACTAGTATATGTTTCACTAATTTAGCAGTTGGTATTTGCAAAGAACCTACAAAATGCTAGTAGTCGTTGCACTCCAGTTAAAAATGGTAGATTTTTCAAAGAGAGAAATTGCAATATATTTGTAACCTTATTATATGTGTTGGCCTTCTTTTTTGAAACTCAAAACACAATGCAGGTACAGTAGGTACGAGCAACGAACCGAACGAAGATCAAATTATGCAGACAGATGAGGAATCTAAGCCCGATTTAAGAAATGACCAAATTTCCGGTGCAACTGGTGTCTCCAGTGCGATTCATCAACAAAACAGCCCTCCAAAGAGCTTGAAGGATGCTGTTAAGCCAAAAAATAAAAGAAAGAAGAATGCCGAAAGGAGTGCAAGATAGATTTTGCTCCTGTTCTTTTAATCAGAATTATTTAAGGTAGGCAATTAGATCTTCTTTATTTGGTGACTAAATTACACCTTGTTAATATTTATGTAAAAGTGTGTTATAGCAGAGAGAAGCCAGCCTAAGTCGATTTTGCAAAGATGCTTTTCATTTGTCTCGAACTCGATAATTTGGAGAAGTTGTTTATGATGAGGCACACCGGAGGAAGATTGGTTTTGCAAATGAGTCAGTTGGAGACTGGGGCAACTTATTTCCATTCGTGGTAAATTTATTGGCATCATTCCACAATTGTTAAATTTGTGGTTGTTTTGCCATCTTTCAATTAGAAAGCGTAAAATTGGTTCAATGTTGACACATAGGAATAGAGTTTAGGAATTTTGTCTGAATGAAAAGCTTTCACTTGTACTCAATTTTTGTTTACTCTTTTGAAGGAATGCGTACCGTTTTGCATGAGCTTAAAAATATTGTTACTTTGGTAAAAAAATTGAGGTTCTAGAATGAGAATTCCAAATGGTGAAATTTTCCCATATTATTTTTGTACCGATTGTTTTTTCTTTCAGAATCTTTGTTGGCAATATAAATAATTATTCACTACCATTTTTCTTGGGTGATTTCCTTTTACTGCAAATGAAAGCATTAATTAAATAAAGATCATATTTTCCAGTCGACAAAGTACAAAGGGTCACTAATCAGCCGCACAAATAAAAATTAATACAGATTGTAGCAGTAATGTTAAAATGCACAAATTTTTTTGACAGAATTATTTGATTGATCTCTTGTTTTATTTATTTATTATTACTATGGTTCTTTTATTTAATTTGCTCAGCCTATAGTATTGGCGAAGAAAAATTTCCAAAGAACAGTAGCATTTTTGCGGTTCTTTTTAATCATACTAAATTAAAAAAAAAAAAAAAAACATTTTTGAGTTAAAAAAACTGTTCTTTTTTACATACTATCAACATATATTCGAAATATTCGCTGTATAAAATGTTTCACAAATAGTGTTTTATCTCTTATCACATCCGGTCTAACTGTAACTGTGATCTCACAACTCATTAGGTCATTTTTCCATGGACCAAAAAAAATTAGGCGGATTCTTTTGGAAAAACAATTGTGAAACAAGTAGAAATTTTGGCACCGACATCATATTGTGAAACTTTTTTTTGAAAGAAGGATAGAGAAATTAATATACATATTCTTCATTTAGAACACTACTCTAATTATTTTACTAATCTTTTTGTAATGTAGAGAATATATTTTTTTTCTTTTGAATACCCAAGTTTCTGCAAAATTTCCCAATACCGCGCTAGGAAAATGTCATTTCGCAAATAATGATCAGAGTTTAAAGTTGAATGATATTATTATTTCGCTTTCTTGCATTATAATTCGACGAATAAGTATAGCGTTAAGTATAAATAATCTGGATTTATAAGATTGTCTGTGTGATTTATTCAAAATTATTATTTTCTTTTATGTTCTTCACAAATCTGCAATGTCGTCAGTGATTTCTTTATAATAGAAAATCTAGAATTTAATTTGTTGAGCCAGTAATGTTTGCTTGGAAATAATGAAACTAAATTGTTTATTAAATGTACACATCTTTGATCTTTACACTTCTGATTATTACTAAATTAATTACCAGAGCAGAGAATAAATCAAATAACTTGTGAACAATTAATTAAAAATAAGGTGCCTGATAATTGTACCCCAAACAAAATCTCCGAGCGTATCCCCCAAGTAGTTTAACAAAATTTTTTTTCAATGTTATCTAACTTTCATTTTCAGCGCTAATATCCAAGAATAATCATTTTAGTACCCACACCTCTGTCCCCGCACCGTACCCGCATATTTTCCAACTCAGTCAACCTTCTAATTTGACCATCCTAACTAACGAATTTCTAAAATAGACTCTCTCTCTCTCTCTCTCCCCCACCTTCATTAGCGATATAAATACTTGATTGGATATATATCTACATTACTTATAACAGATATTAATACTTTCCATCTGTAATATATAAAATATTTAACTGATAAATAATTTTTATTTTATTGTTCAATATTAAAATGGATATTGATTTAAATGTGTATTTTTGAGATTGTTTATGCATACAAGATAAATAATTTTTATTTTATGATAATTGTATAGTTATAAATATTTTTTGAGATTGTTGTAAGTACAATGTAGTATAGATATAAATACTTTCAGTCCCCACATGCAGTTATGGTTCCCCCATGCCATTTGAGTGGCTCCTAATATGGTACGACGTCAGAAATTTCAAAAAAAAGGTGGGGTACGATTATTTAAAAATAATTAATTTATCATTTGTATTGTTTACTATATAGATATAAATACTTGTGTTATTTGGACTACATACTTCAAGATTTGATTATTAATATTAAAAAAAGAGTTACAGATCTGAAACGGTTGCGGTCCCCACAAGCAATTATGGCAGTTTAGGTGCGGGTACGACGTCAAAATTTTAAAAAAAAGGTACAGATACGATTATTTAAAAATAATTAATTTATCATTTGCATTGTTTAATAAACAATATAGATATAAATACTTGTGTTCTTTGGACTACATACTTCAAGATTTGACTATTAATATTAAAAAAAAAGTTACAGATCTGAAACAGTTGCGGTCCCCACAAATAATTATGGCGGGTACTGTGCGGGTACTCATATCAGCTTCCAATATCCAAACATTTGAAACTCTGTTTATAACATTTTAAATGCTACTCGCAAACATTTAAAACTCTATCTGCAAACATTTTATCCTCCATCTCCTATCCCCATCCATCCCCCAACATATTAATTTCTCAAAAAGGAAAGTTAATTAAGTTCTATCCCCCATTCACCCCCAACATTTTAAATACTCAAAAAGAAAATTTTGAGTTATCTAATATTTTTCTAATTTGACCTGGGTACATCAAAACCCCATACAAATCTCTTCATGGTTCAGAATTTATGTACAACATCAACATCAAGGAGATCTTTAAGTCTTCCGTAGCAAATAGAGAGAAAATTAATCAAGGGGACCACGAAGTATGTAACGCCGAAAGATTGGTACATTCGATACATATATTTAGTTCTAAAAAATATGTAACGAGTCATATATTGGAAAAAAATAATTCGAAACACAGAAACATCACATAATTTTGTACAGATAATTAGAATTGGAGGCAATCACTGAGTTGCTGGCCGACCACTATATATTAAGAGTGAAAAAAATGTGTCGTGCTGTGCTGTGACTAACACATCGTAACTTTGATCTCGTACTGTACCGTGCTATAATCAAGTTAATTTTACATGTGCTGTGACTAAAATATCAAAGGGTGATCATGTCACGCGAATGATCACGTCGTGCCTAAACGTGCCGTGACCAAATGTGTCTCGTGTGACTCGCTTTATCATTTAATCATAATTTAAGTTAATTTATTCAAGATTTATCATTTAATTAATATCTAATGGTTCTAATTACACGTGACTACGTGCTGTGCCATGTTGTAACTAGATCTTTCATGTGCCGTACCGTGTCGTGCCGTACCATAACCATATCGTTCCGTGATGGAACCGGCTCCACTGTGCCATTTTTCCCACTCTACCTCTATTCCTTGTCGAGTAAATCTCCCAAGTGAAAATGTAGGTGAACGAGTATTATCTTTGTGAAAAGGCCTTAAGATGAATTATGTTTTATATATTTTGAATATTGTCTTTGTTTATTTTGTTTGTAATATTTTAATTATATGATATGTAAAATTTGATATATTATTTTTGTTTCGACAGTGAATCTTGTGGCAACTATTTTTTATTTAAAAATAAAATAAAATTGAACTATTAAATAATAAAGCAATGTTCAATACTATTTGACTCTTTTTGTAAAATTAATCAAGGTATACACATAAAGAGAAAAAATATATAATATATTAGATACAAACACTTGATATATTAACTATTTAGACTTGCATTACGAGGTATAAATATTTACAATACTTGATATTAATACTTTCAAACGTCATCCAATACCATGAGAAAAATAATATAAGTTGTTAGATACAAACACTTGATATATGAACTATTCACACTTGCATAACGAGATATGAATACTTACAATGCTTCATATTAATACTTTCAGACATCATCCAGTATCATATGAAAAGAAAATTGATAGAATTTGTTAGATACAAACACTTGAGACATGAACTATTCACACTTGCATGACGAGATATAAATACTTAGAATACTTGATAAGTTGATATTAATACTTTCAGACATCATCCAGTACCATATGAAAGAAAAATTAAAATTTCATAGAATCTACTAGGTACAAACACTTGACATATGAATTATTTACACTTGCATGATAAGGTATAAATACTCGATGAGGTATGAATACTTGCATGACATGGTGTGAATACCTGGTTGACGAGGTATGAATACTTGAATCACGAGATATGAATACTTGCGCGACAAACAATCTGAAAGTATGTCATCATGGATCTCATCTGAAAGAGAAAATTACGTAGTAGACGTCCGTGGTTTTAGATTCGCAAAAAATATTTGTATTCTAGATTTTGTATAAATATTTACTCCATGTTGTATGAATACTTGTATTCTACATTTTTAGAAATTGTCATATTGTTGTAGTTGTATCGTATCTGATACGATATCCGTACCTATATCCATGCAACATAGTATACAACGTAAATATTAGTAAATAAATACACAAGTATGAATACTTTTCATATTACGTATTAGAGTAATTTATAAAAAAAATATTAAATTAAGATATTTTTCAACGTAACAATTCATACTTCAGTTATAAGTATGAATACTTACAATACTTGACATTAATACTTTCAAACGTCATCTAGTGCCACAAGGAAAAAAATAGAGAATATGTTAGATACAAACACTTGATACACAAACCATTCACACTTGCATGACAATGTATGAATACTTGCAATACTTGATATTGATACTTTCAGATACCAGCCGATGTCATGTGAAAAAAATTGATAGAATTTGTTAGATAAAAACACTTAATACATGAACTATTCACACTTGTATGACGATGTATGTATACTTGTAATTCTTTATAGTAATACTTTCAGATATCATCCAATGCCATATGAAAAAAAATAGAATTTGTTAGATACATATACTTGATACATGAACTATTTATACTTACATGAAGAGGTATGAATACTTGCATACTTTATATTAGTACTTTTAAACATCATCTGATGTCAAAAGAAAAAAAAACTATTGATAAAATATTTTAGATAAAACGCTTGATACATAAACTATTAACATTTGTATGATAAGGTATGAATACTTGTAATATTTGAAATTAATACTTTCATACATTATCCCGTGCCATATGAAAATAATTTTTTTTTTTTTTATAGATTATGTTAGTTACTAACACTTGACATATGAACTATTTACATTTGCATTACGATGTATAAATACTTGCACTACTTAATATTAATATTTTCAGACGTCATCCTGTGTCATATGAAAAAAAAAATGATAAAATATGTCAGGTACATACACTTCAGACATGAATTATAGACACATGCATTACGAGATATAAATACTTGAACGATGAGGTATGAATACTTGCTCGACAAGATATGAATACTTACACTACAAGATATTCACAACGATGTATGAATACTTGCATGACGAGTAATGAATACTTGCATGACGAGGTATGAATACTTACATGACGGACAACCCGAAAGTACGTCATCATGGATCTCATTTGAAAAAGAAAATTACGTAGAAGACGTCTATGGTTTTAGATTTGCAAATTTTCTCACAGATCGTTAGAAATATTGACGAGATTGAATGGAGAAAAAAAATCCAACTCTAAAAACGTGTAGAAGATGTGTGTGGAATGTGTCCAGCTTTTTACACTTCAAAGTATATAAACCTCAACCATAACACTGCATTTACAAAGCTCATTTACAAAGTATATAAACCTCATGTACAAAGCCTTGAAAATTTTAATGGCTGTAGACTGAAATTTAAAAACTTGAAAATTGAAAGTGCTCATGAGTTTTATTTTTTAAAAAAACAAATGACTTTAAAATTACTCAAAAATATTTTTCTTCATGGATCTTATTTGAAAGATAAAATCGAATAAAAAATGTTCGTATTTTTATATTCGTAAAATTCATCACGGATCGTCGATAAAAAAAATTATAATGATTAGAGGAAAAAAAAAAAAAGTGAGTGAAAAGAATCTTTATTTTTTTGGCTTAAAAACAAAAGTAGCAGAGTTAAAATTATCTATAAATGCTTTCAGACAAAAATTTATATAATTGCAAGTAACATTTTAAAATGTTATAAACATAGCTTTAAATGTTTGGATATAGCGCTGGAAATGAAAGTTCAACAATATTAGAAGATTTTTCTGTTAAATTACTTGAGAAACGCGCTCGAATATGATAACTCGGGACACCAGAACATTTCTCAAAACATAAAACTACCCAAAGTTTGAATGCAAAACATAAAAGCTCATTTTGTTGCAGTGGCATTCCTTCCACCTTTCATGCTAGCATACTCGCAAAGCCGGCACGGCAATGTGTCGAGGCTTGCCAACCGCACCTTACCGTAATTTCCCAAAATGCCACACCGTCTCCACGCATGAAACTCTGCATAAGCCACAGGATCTTCTGCGACGGCCTTAACGTACTCCGCCAACTTCTCAATCGACTCAAACTTGGATGCATCAATGATCGAATTGGGAGGCACAAGGTCCCATACATTTGGTGCGCCGAAATAGATCGGCACCGCCCCGGCTTCCAAGGGATAGAACAATTTCTCGGAGACATAGCTCTCGGTCCATGTGTTTTCAATGGCCAGCACAAATTTGTAGTGTGACATGGAACAGTGGAGGTGATCCCACCAGTGCGGAACCGGGTTATCCCTCATCTGACAGTCTGGGTAAATCTCCAGAGCCTTGTCATCGCCTCCTACATTGTTGAGGCAGCGACCAAAGGAGTGGTGCGGCATGTGGGACAGGAAGGATTTTGCGGTCGCATCCCGGGAATCAAGGCATCTCGATGAAGACCAGTAGACCAACACATCCTGCCATAAAAATAGATGTATGTTCAGGGATGTTAGATAGTCAAAATTGCAATAGTCAATACAATTTTTACCATAAGATTTTCATAAAGACTATTAACAAGGGATAAGATTTTAAATTTTTAAGGAAACATGTAATGTTTGATCAAACTTCTCCAAAAAAATAAAAGAAATGTAGAGGATGCATGAGAGAGTACATCTCGCTTCTTGTTGGCCACATTGTAACTGTGCATGGTGTGAAAAGCCTTGCCGGCATAGGTCGCTTGGACGTCGCTACTGGAATGATAGCTGATGAAGATATCCTCGTGCCCTGTCGGTGCTCTCCACGCCTCCAGTTCTACGAAGGCTCTTAGCGGCTCCCCAGTTTTTCTCTACAAAATGACATAATGAGCTTGAGCATTAACAATACTATTTTGCACAATATATATAGTCTTTTACTTGAAATTTTGTGAAAAGCCTTACAGTCTCTGGTGGACCGTAAAACTGGTACAAGCCCACATCAGCCCGGTCGGCCAGTGCCTCATTTCGGGTCCACAAACAGCTCAACCCGCATCGACACTCATACAACCCGTCCAAGTTGTCAGGTATCCACATCACCATCTTAACATGCACGCTGACATGGTCAAGTTTTAACTTCGAGCAATCTCCACTGTCGGTCTGTTGCACTGCGGTTTTGTTTACCTTCCATCTCCTAAACTTGTCCCTGAACCGAGAGCAACCGACCTCAGAGTCCCAGTGGTCATAGGCCGGTTTTAGGTCGGTAAAGGGTTCTCTTGGTCTAGTTCCAATCGAGTCGACTGCAGTTGTGATGCTTACGGGTATTTTAGAATTGTCTTTCTTGTCAATGATTCGAAGGGATGGCGATGTGCCGAGAAACGAAGGGAGAACGTGAGTGAGCACGATGGCTACAACGAGGAGAGATGCAAGGTAGCATATGCGTTTGGATGAGAAAATGAAACTTGATTTGTACTTGGAATTGGCCATGGAATGAGGTTTGATGAGAGGAGTTGTTGAAATAATTTCAAATTTATATGAATAGAAATTAGAATGGCGTTACAAGGTCAATGTCAAAGGAATGCTTGTTTGTGTGAAATGTTTACATCATCAGCAAATTATAATTAATAGTAGCGTCTATTTATGTCTTTGTAGTTTTCCATGGGAAACATTCCTTGTTAAAATTCTAACTGGTGCAGTGGTATGCTTCAATTTTTTATTTTTAGAAATATAAAAATTAAATTATTATAAAAAACATATGTTTTTTTTTTCATCTCATGAAATGAACTTAATTGAAGTACTGAACTACTGATTCCGTCCCTTTGAGGTATTTATAGAAATTATGTAATTTGTCCGAAATAAATTTGAAAACTATAGAGCGAATCATTGATTAAGTTCTTATAGAAGTTGTTAAAATCGGATAATTAAAGATAACAAAACACTTTAACCTCTGACCAAAGGGAGACAACCAATTTCATGTCTATGAATAAAAAAAAAATGGATATCCTTTGTTCAACTTCAATGTTACTCGGCCCGTTTATTTTTTAAATCAAACTTGTAATCAATTATTGGTTTAAAGAATTCTAATTTAATTCTCTGAAGAAATGCTAGCTTTGAAGTTCAAAACCACCTATTTAAATTTTTGTTTGTCAAACCCAGTGAAAGTATATATTTTTTTTAATTATTGGTAATATATATATATTTTTTGTCAAATAATAAGGCAATTATCAATAGTACAAGAGGAGGGTTCCAATGCGCTATTATTTTGGTGCTCCAATATGCACCACGTTCTTTATCTCTATTTTGAAAGTCCGAACAGTTGATCCGAACCGTTTAACATGATCTTCATAATAAAATATGCTTGGAGTCCAAATTTTATATTTTTTAGAAATTTTTTACTATTATTTTATATAGGTACAATATGATTTTATTAGATGGTCCAGAATCTCCTTAAAAAGATAATTTTGTATCTATCTAAAAAAATAGTAAAAAATTATAGTAAGACAAAATAATGATGTATTTGAATCCTCCTCATAGTGAGACAAATAGGGGAAAGCAAAAAGGAATTTCAGTCGAAATAAACAATTCCGTATTTCGGTGCACACATTTACGTTTCGTCCGGAAACCAAACAGTACCAGAGATTATTAGTGTGATTGATATATAACAAAAAAGAAAGTGTACTGTTCCTTGTTCCAATGGCTCACATTAAAATTATTTGGCGTCTCTTAATTACTATGCTTAATAGCATGTTGATGTGTTGGCACAAAAATAAATAATAGATAAAGCAAGCGTTATGTTTAATTTCTAAACAAGTATCATGTTTAACAATTGAGATACAGGTTAACAAGTAATATTTTTAGTCTCACAATATACTAAGGATATTACACAGAGGCACAAAGTCAAATTTTTAAGCTATAGAGATCAAATGTAAATAAAGTAAATTATATAAAATTTTCATGCATGCTGCGTATGTGGATTATTTACTGTATCCATAATATTTACTCAAAATTAGAAAATCATGTACAAGTACCCATAATATTAACTCTCATTCATTATATATGACTCCACTTATGATATTACATGTTGATAGAATGATAAAATGAGATGTACAAGACAAATAAGTAACGATAAAAATGTTCAACTAAAGAGCATCTTGTGACAAAATAAGAAGTGACATAATTCGACTTATGTGTCAAAATATTTTATTACGTAAACATGAATAAGAAGATCAGACAATTTTTAAATCAACACGTAATCGGATTTAATAAGATAGTTTAACATATCATTTGTCAAATCAATTACATACATAATAACAGTACAGGTATAGATTCTTTTGCTCAAATCCCAGACGTTATTTAAATTTAACTTGAAAATAAATTCAAAATTTCAGTACCATTTTTATTTCGTCTGACATGAAATGCGTTAATTAAGCCGTAATGGGGGATAATAAGAAATTGTATTATTTTTTTAGAAAGTATTTGTTTTCCACTTGTCGCATTTTTCAGATTCAATCTGTGTATTTTGACCCACGGGAACCCAACAACCTTTCCCATTTAGCTTCAATTATTTTTCGCCGTTCATCCTTTCGTCCATCTCTTATTAGCAACATTTTTTTCTTGCCTTTTCGCTTTTTTTTTTTTTTTGTACAATTCTGATTTTACATAATTTTTATAAATATATGAATTAATGTTTCAAAGAAAGATGTTCATAATTTAGCATAAGCATTTGACTTTGCAAGATTATATTTAGTAAATGTTAGAGGTCAAGTTACTTAATTATTTAGTTTTTACAAATAATTTTTCTATACGGTTTCGAACTTGTGATTTTTTAGACAGAGAGCACTGCTTTTGCTACTATATCAAAATCTAGTTTTCAACTTCGCAATATTTAATATTGAATAGTTAAAAATAAAGTACAAGTACTGATTATGTATGTGTCAAATGTTAATAGGATAATAGATAAAAACATCTAACAGTGAATGCATTAACAATCTATAATGTATCATGTATGTATAAACACAAAAAATGACAAATACCTGACTATATTTCATATAAAACATAAATTCATATCATCTAAGGGAACAAAATATTTATGTATAGATTCGGACTTTCTGATCAAGCATCAGCAAGAATATTAAAGTCCCTCCCCTCACATTTTATTTCGGACCGAATTGGTATGAATTCTGATCGAACGTCCATATCTAAACAGAAATATTATATTACCTCAGAGGATATGGACTCGTGAAATATTGGGGCTGATTTGTAATTCTTTTTTATTTATTTTTATGTGAGGAAGATCATTTATTTTGTTATTATAAATAGTAAAATAGTTAAGTAGATAAATTTGATGAATTATAGTTGATGACTGTAATTAGATGCTTACTTTATTTTCTTTGTTAATAAAGCACGCAAGCAATTTGTTATTAGCTAAAAGAATACTATACATAAATCTCATACTACAGTGAACACCAGATAACAATTTATAGGAACCATTAGAAATGTGTGTGTGTCATTAGACGATGGTTTTACTTGAAAGGATTTAAGTTAACCTTTTTTTTTTTTTTAACTTTCTTTTGTTTATTGTTTTTTTCTTTTGAACGAAGAAAATTTGAATCATTAAACCTGAATTAGTTGGAATGTGGTTTGTTACACTAAATGCACCGCTAATTACTTAAAATTAAAAAAATAATTGCGATTAAAAGTAAATAGATGAGTTTAGAGAAATTTGACATGCGGGGTATAACGGAGTTCAGCAATACAAAGGGCTACGTCTCCGCGCGAGGCGTCGCAACCTCTTCTAGGTGCGACTTTCTATTACCCAATACGAAATGATTACAACTTGTGAACTGGTAAGCCCTTACAACCAACGGAAAGTCACACGGCCAACTCAAAGCGAGAATAAAGTCTCAAAGTTTAGATTCTCAAGAAGAACCTATTGAGATTGATCTGAGAATTCTCGTCAGGTCGACCTTCAAATATATTCCTAGTCACCAATCGGATGTAGGAACTCTTGATGTCGAAATTGTTCGCCTCTATATCGGGCATGATGACGCTAGTTTGAGCCCTCAGATCTCATGGAAGGGCAAAGTCTCTCAACAGCCATGACATATTGATGGTTGCTCTTGTAGAAGAGTTAGTGATGGGGGGCATAGGAAAACTGCTAGGAGGATCCATGTAAATGGAACTCGAGCTTGTTCTCCTAATACAATTTCTTTAGAAAATATGTATATGTGCAAAACTCTTCTCCTTTAGAAGATAATTTATACAAATAATATACCTCCTAAAGATAAATAAGGAATAAAAATAAAGTACTAAAAAAAGTGCAAAAAATAAAAGTGCAAAAAAAGTAAAGGTTTTGACCTAGAACCCGTTATTGTTAAACTTCTAAAGATATTGCAAATATCCTTTAGAATATCTACCCTATCTCCGGCAACGGTGTCAAAAAGCTTGATGACTCGAAATGAGACTACTAACTTTTAGTATGTATAAATATATACTTAGTTACCCTAATGCTACTCTGTCGGATTACAAGCACATAATCCTATCGTGTAGTAGTGGCGGGTGTCGATCCATAGGGATAGATCTTAGTAGTTTAACAATAATAACACTAGTCTAGGTTCTTCGGATTTGTTTGAGTCGCGTGAATACTAATAATAATTATTAATAATAATAAAGGTACAATGTGATTTTATAGTTTACTCTGGCGATGATATAAGTGGAGATGCTAATTGCTGTAAATCAAGTTTAGGGAGCCTCTAGGATTTTGGATGAATTTCTTCTAATTAACTCAATACAATATTTATGGTACTCATGTCTACCCATATACGACACTGTCACTACCGCATACGGCCTCGCCTATGACTTTCTGTCATTGCCTCATGCGTTATAGATCACTCCATAGAGTAGTGATACGTGTTAAGGGTACGCTAAAAAGTTTCAGTACAATAAGATGTACCTTTTAAACCTTAAACACTTTTGAGTCAAATTGCAAGTGCACAATTCTATCAAAGTAGTATTTTAGGTATCGATCCACAGGGAGTATGGAAAATACTTAGTTTTAAACTCTAAACAATTAATTTCAGAAAATAATAATAAAGTAAAGTGCAATAAAGTAGAATAAAAGAAGGGGGGGTTTGTTTAAGTAATCCTAAAGGTTGGGTTCAATACCCGAGAATAATGAATAGTAAATAATAGATGTAAGTGAAATGAAAGAAAGAAATATTGGTTTGTTTTCAAGTTGAGAAGATCTAGGGGTCTTTGGTCTACAATCCCTTGCTAATTCTATCTATTCGGTATTTGCTTGAATTCATGTATGATTTGACGAGGTTTCTAACCTAATATGTTATTAAGGGTCACTTTCGTGAATTAATAACGTCCCTAGGTAATTCGGACTTCACGATTAAGTCCTTCACCCTAGCTACCTAGACCATAAGCTCTTGTTAGCCTATTTCAATTAATTATTGATACAAGTATTTTGGTGGGTTGGGTTAATTTTCCTCGATTTTTAGGGCTGTCACCATCCTAAAGGGATATTTAACAATCACGTTCACACAAAATACATATCAATACTTAATCAATCTAGGTGTCCTAATTAGGGTTTGACTTCACGGTTAGGTCCTTCACCAAGTCCCTAATCTTAATTTCTGTAGTTCCGGCTTAGATTAAATTGGTTAGAATCTTAATCAAAATCTAGGATATTTGCATTCATAATTTGGTACTATCCTATATGATCCTAATCTACTTTGGTTCTTTCGAATCCTAAGCGGGATAACTACAATTCAAGTACTAACTATGTAATTAACACAAATTATTAAATCACAGAAATTAACAATCAAATCCCATAAAACAATCATAATAAAAGCAAATAACCAAATAAAATAGAATTAAACAAGTTCATGCATGATGACCTAAACCCTTAGAGAGAGAACTACTCCCTCTTGGAGAGATCCATTACAAAAGTTGGCAAAGTAAGAAGAAATGAAATAAAAGAAATGATTACACCCTTTATTGAATCAAGAACCTCAATCTTGCCTTCTTCTTGCTTGAACCTTCTTCTCCTTCCTTGAAAGCTTTCCTTACTCCAGAATTTATCGCTAAGTGTGTATGTAAAGAGAGAGAGAGAATGATGGTGTGTTGGTTGATGTGTTGATGCGATGATTGATATCCCTCCAAAGAGAGATCTCCTCCGAAGAGAGATTCCCTCCGAAGAGAGATCACCCCCGAAGAGAGATTCCCTCCGAAGAGAGATCCCTTACAAAAGAGATCCCCCTTAATGGAAAAGAACCCCCTCCTTTATAGCCCAGGACTACGCCCGATTTAGAGGCTAGAAGGTGGGGTTAGTGGAGTAGTGGTTGTTCTGTTTTCATTGCTTCCCCGGCAAGCATGTGTATTTCTGGCAGTAAAAACGCGTCCATAAAGCGCCAAAAATAGAAAAATTGTCAAACCGGGCAGTTATTGGCTTTCTGCGGGTCCAGTGCGGATGGATGACCCGCACTGAGGGTGGCTTCACCCGCACTGGGACAAGTTTCCTTATTTAACTTCTGCAAATTTCTCTGGGTGCGCGTGGAACTGCGGATGGATGACCCGCACTAAGGGTGGCTTCACCCGCACTGGGACAAGTTTCCTTATTTAACTTCTGCAAATTTCTCTGGGTGCGGGTGGAACTGCGGATGGATGACCCGCACTGCGGGTGGGTTCTGTGCTTTTCTAAAGTTGCTGAAATCGATCAAGTGTTGAGTGCAACTCGGCTCATCCGCAGTGCGTGTGGTCCATCCGCACTGGGAAGAATTTTTCATCATTTTTCATTTTTTATTTTCTCAAGTTGTAGATCTTCTCGTTGGCTTTCCGAAAAGTGGTCATATGTCCAAAACGGAGTTACGAGTCAAAAGTTGTGGCCGTTTTAAGTTAAGACTCCATTTTTGCAGTTCTGCTACAGTGCGTCCGCACTGGGCTCGAACTTTTTCTGTTCGACCAAAGTGCGGCTGCATCGATATCTGTGCGTCCGCACGGATCTTGACGAATAGCTTATTATACCTTTTTAAAATTGCCGCGCGTCCAGAAATCCATCTAAGTACTCATTACGACCATATGTTAAACCGTGCGTCCGCACTAGGCATTTTTCTTCGTTTTTCTTTATTTTTCTTTGTTTCCTGCAAATTAAAACCAAACAAATGCAGTAACTTGATTCTAGGTGTATTCTATTCTCTTTATATTCAAAATACAAGATATTTGGTGTTATTTTATGATGAAAACTAGATCGAATATGTATATAATTTATGCTTATCAAATTTCCCCAAGCTTGAACATTGCTTGTCCCCAAGCAACATCTAAACTTGAAATACAATTTGATCTCTAATTTAACCTTATATCAAGTATACATTTTTAAATTGTAAAATTTGTATGAGCTTGCCAAAATTTAAAAATCGCAATGTAAATTTTCTACAAATCTAAAGTTCAACCCTTGGTTAATCATGCTTCACACCACAATTCGATTACTCTAACTTTTATTTCCTTAAAGGCTTAGAATTTGTAAACTTCGGTTATCTAAATTTGTTACAAAAAATGCATTCTTATTTGTGAAAATTCTTTTAAAAATCCCCAAGCTTGGATCAAGCTTAGGTTAGAAAGTCGCGGACTTTGTTTTGTTGATATTTGCAAAATTTAAATTTTCTTTTGTTGCTTTTATTTGATGACACTATAAATCTTTATCCTTAGGACAAAACCGGTTAGTTTTAGGTAGCTAATCCATATCCAACCGTTTTAATTCAAAAGTGCATTTGCATGCTCATGGTTCAACCCTTCCATGACACGAACTCACATTTTTAGTGTGAACTCGGTCACTTTATCGGACAAACTAGCAGAGCAAAGTGTCAATGATTCATTGCTATAAGTACGTCATATCGCCGTAACATAAGTAAGCGAAATCTTATTTTCTTAAAAAATTTAATTTTGAACAATTTTCAATAATTTTTGCAAAATATCATGAATACACACATCCATATGCATTAAATCATACTCATGAATATCCCGATCTTTCTAAATTCATTTTCTACATATAAGTTGCATTTTCAAAAAAAAAAATTTAAATTCCTAAGTTTTCATTTTCGTAAACCTTTATTTCCACTAAGTTTTTCGCCAATTTATGGGGTTATTTCTAATTATTCCAAGGGTATTCCTAAAAACTCGTTAAAATTCTCATTAAAATTTCTTATTTTTTGACAATCACTCAAATTTATTGAATATGTATATAATTTATGCTTATCAAGTAGAGCCGTATACCGGTACTATTATTCCCTACGAATTACTTGGGTTCGATCCTATGCGTATTTGAAAGGTTTTTCCGACTCTAAAGTCGGCTTGTGGGGGACAATTCTGATTATCACAGGATATAATGTAATTAAATCACTCACACCAATCTAATTAATTATATTCTCCTATTACTCACTAAGTAATAACCCTAAACTCTATTCATTAAAAGTAAAATCTCGATGCCATGTTACTTAGGTGCTAGTACTTACATGTTTGTCCGGACGCAACGACTATGCAACCTCATAGCATGTAGGATACAAATAACAAATAAATTTCTAATTATACTTCGAGATGCCATATAATCTATATCCTGCCAAGGGAGCCCACTGGGTTCGAACCCTAGCCTTTGAACCGCGACCAGGTCTCGTTAGCCGAAGTGTTTATAGTACTTACATGTAGCCCCTCTCACACCGAGGTACAACGGTTTATAACACCTATTGGTATGTGGAGGACACTGGACCATCTGTAGACAGAACTATGTATGCAAACACATATTTCAATAACATTCTAAGTATAACGAAATCTCAAATAGACATAAAAGGAAAATAAATATTATAGTAAAGAACAATTAGAATTCATTACAGCTATCCCTAGAGAGAAGAAGCTTAGTTACTCAAAGTCATGACAAAATAAAAGAAGTAATAAAAGAAAGACATAACCTATAACTTAGACACTTCTTTCTTAGAAGACTCATTCTTCTTTCGCCTTAGACTTCGAGCGCCTCTTCTTCTCCACAACTTCAAATATTTCACGCAATATTCTGCTCTAAACTATGGACTTACACAACTAAAACATGCACCCTAATTCCTATTACAAAAGGGATTTATATAGCCTAGCTTAGAGGTGATGAGTCATGGAGAACATGGAGAAAGAGAAGGAGATTGGTAAAACTAGTAAAACTAGTAAAACTAAAAAAATCCAAACCCCTTTGTCAACGAATCTCTTCATCCATGGTTATAGCGCTTGCGTGTGACTAAGTCACAGAACAGGTGAAAGGAGAATAGCTATTAGTTTATGGAAAGACAAGGAGCTTCGGGGTTGGGATTAGTACAGATATGAGAACTGCTAAAGATATATTGATCAACATAATTAACGTTTTCAATTTTAAATTATTAAATTTTGAAAATTAGATTTTTCAAACCACAGCTTGTTTTTGAAAAGTTCAAAATGCCAAACACTCTAAACACAAAATGTCACAATTGCATTGAGTAAAATTGCTGCAGCCATTAACAATAGAGAAATAAAATGAAGATATTGAACAAGGTGAGAACTGAGGAGACTGACAGATTGGTGCGGTCGTTCCCATTTTTTTCGCTACTTTCATGTAAATCGGCACATTGATCTTCACAATGCTAGCTAGTGCATTTGCAAAAATAATAGGAGAGAAGACTTCGGAATTCTCCTTGAGTCCCTGTCATTGTACCAATTTACGGCCATGCCATTATTCTGCTCTTGAGATGATTTACCGAAATCAGGAATCACAATGCTACAAAGAACAAAGTACCAGTAAAGGTATCGCGCCATCAGCCTTCCATTGGTTGAGACCAGAGGCTTAAATTTATTAGGTTTTGGGTTTTACTTGACAATGCTGCTGTTGAGTCAAGTATGTGACTGGTACTGCAATTCATCTTGGAAGGAAATGCTGATATGTGAACAACAGTCTGATTGCCAAAAAAATTCTATGACCCAGTTTCATTAAGGTGGAGAAGCTTTCTAAGCGTGATTTTATCATTAAATTTACCAGATCATAAATTTTCAACAATCTTCAATCCAATCCAATTTTCTAAACACACGTTAAAAAACTTCAAGAAAATACTTTTCAATTAGAATTGGTTAGGGTGCGCCAGGCCTATGCAATAGTGCAGCACAAAGGCGATGCTCTAGGGCCCCAGTAGCAAGCTACTGTGGTGGACCCTCCCCCACAAAAAATAAATTTAATATCGTTGTGAACACATGGTCCACATATCAGATATTAAACTGATAAGAACAGATACTACACTTGATCTTAGCCAAAAGGCCGAGAAAGGTATAAGTTGCCATGATGCCGCACCTAGTATTTTATAGGAGCTCCTGAGACTTCATAAGATAGCACATGGGTTGTGGGACTAAAAGCTAAAAGCGCTCTTTAAGTTGTGAAGCGAACCGGTAGTGCATGCACCTTTTTAATGGACTGGGTTATTCCTGGACCAAAAATTGATTTCAATATGGCCTTACTTTAATAACTTTAAGCTCGCTGCTCATTTGCAATGAGCGGAGATGTTCCAAACTTTCAATTGGTTCTAAAAATTAATTTGTGACTGACTATAATTTTGCTTCATGATACTTGTTGTATGTGTAAAAGCGACATCGTGTGATTTAAAACGAATTTAGGTTTAGTTTTATTGTTGGAGATCAAATAATTTTATACCATTAAAACTTGGTTCCTAAAAACATTTTAGGATATTAAACTTTCCTCATGTGTGCTTATACTACCCTTTATATGGCCAATAGGAAAAAAAAAATTTCACTGATCATCAGATGTATGCTGGTGTTTACTCCATCTTAATTCAATAATTCTTAACTGATACTTGTGCATTAGTCATCAGTAAAAGGAAGTGAATGACAAAGGTAAGAATGAGTGGTTCCTTAAGTTCTATTTTTCATTTCTTTTATTTCTGCTTGAGCTATTTTTTATTTCTACATAGGATGAACATGAATCAGTTTTCATGTCCAGAGGTCCAACACAGACACACAGTTACGACCAGTCCAATTAAATGATATGAAAATTTTGAGTTTAATTTTAACTTAATAATTTGTCCATTGGTGTGTATAAAATGACTTGTGCTCAGCACTTGAGCAGAGATGACGAAACGATTAACCGCAACTCTATTGAAAGGTGGATACGAAATATTTGAAACTGAGAGGATATGAACTTTTGTATAATTTAACTACTTAGTTATTTGAAGGAGTTTCATTTAACCAAATGACAGGCTTACAGCATGCTGCCAAATTATCCTGAGATTCTGACACTGGGCTTAAGCAGCACACTTGTGCTATAATTCTTGTTGAGTTTCTCTTGGTCAGTAGAGTTATTTTGTGTGAGTAGAGAAGTCAAGAAAAAGGGAATACTTGTCAATTTGATTTTTAAAATAACTAAATAATAGGTTAATAAATTTTAAAGGGAATCAAAGAAATAATGTTAAGCTTTGATGGAGATGTTGAATATTATAGTGTTTTCATAGACAAGCCAACCCACACCGGCATAAATACAACCCCTCCAGTATGTTTGGGAGCTGCGAGGAAACTTTTACGTGCACGCTTGCATGCAACATCTTTAGCTCGGAGCAGTTATACCGATCGATATCTTGCACTGCCGATGCATTTGGAGTATAATATTTAAATTTCGCGTGAAACCTGTTACGACCAATTTCAGGGTCCCACTGGACAAAGGTCATGATAAGGTCAGTAAAGGACTCTTTGGGTCTTGATCTGATCGAATCAACTGCTGTGAGAATAACTGAAGAAGGGGTAGAAACAGCTTCAGTGGTAGACTGGTAGTAACTGGAGATGAAACAGAAGCGTCTGAGGCCGGTAATACTGAGTAGGTCGAGAAATCGAGATTCGAAAACAGAAGCACAGTACAGAGGAGCGCGATACCGATTATGGAAATGAGATACCTGAATTTGAATTGGAATTGGTCATGGTGATGTGTTTCTTAGGGGAATATTTCTTGGTCATGGCGGGATGAGATGAAGATCTACATCATTTGAGAATGAATAAATCTTTTTTAGCATTTTAATTTTATTGTTTTTTAAGTTTCCAGACCTGGTATCATGTTTGTTTAAGCAAAGTACATGTAAACCTGGTTTTTCTTTTTAATTTTTTTTTTATCCTGAACTAAGAAGTTTGAATCATTGGACTTGAATGCAATGGAATGTTTGTTATTGTCACTTCAATGGATCTTAATTATATGATAAATTTGTCACTTCAATGTTTTTTTTTTTAATTAATTGACGAGTTTAATTAAGTTGACTTGTGTATTATTGGGCCTGATGTTCTTTTTGGGTAAATATATTAAGAAGGATGATTTAGTCAAATAAAAAAACACATGACTTGTGCGCTGTATATTGTTAATATACAAAATAAGATAACAGTTGTTAACCAGTAAAACTAGGAAATCCAAACCCTTCATTTTTTTTTTAAACTTTTCCCCAAAAGGATGTACTCCGGTGAGGAGATATTAATCAACATAATTAACGTTTTCAAATTTAAGTTATTAAATTTTGACTATTAGATAGGACGAATTTTCAAACTCCAGCTGGCTTTTGAGAAGTTAAAAAATGTCAAAAACTCTAAAAACAAAAATGTCCCAAATGTATAGGTGAAATTGCTGCAGCCTTTAATGTCTAGAGATAAATAAAATGAGGATATTGAACAGGTGGGAACTGACGAGGCCAACAGATCGATGCTTTCGGTCCTGTTTCTTTGCTATTTCCACGCAACCTGGCATTGGTCTTCACAAAGCAGGCTAGTGCATTTGCCAAAAGAATAGGGGATACAAAACATTGAAATTCCTAAATTTACTCTGTGTCATTATTATCGTACCAATTTACGGTTGAGTCGTTATTCCGCTATTGAGACAATTTACTGAAATACCCTCAGGAATCTCAATGCTACAAAGATCAGTGCACCATTGGTTGAGACCAGAGGCTTCAATTTGTTAGGTTTGGGTATTTTACTTGACAATGATGCTGTTGTGACGGTACCAATGACACTTTAGGGGACTGGTACTGTAATTCATCTTGCAAGAAGATGCTGATATGTTCACAACAGTTTGGTTGCAAAACAAAATTTTCTCTGACCAAGTTTCATTCAAGTGGAGAAGCCTTCTTTCTAAACATAGGTGTTTTTATCGTAGAATTTACCAGGTCATAAAATTTCAGTCTTAAGTTTTGAGTTCTATTTGGCTGAAATTATGTAGAGGGGGAACAGAGGAGTGATGCATCATGCATGTGTTGGAACCTTCATAGGCTGCATTGATGTTGAGTGTTGTTCACATGCATGAATTGCATGGTGAATGGGATGCTTTTGCAATTTACTTTTTCTTGTTATCTAGGCTGGTAGCTTCTACTTTAAAAAAAAAATAAAGGATTTGAGTCCTGTTTTCGTTAATACATGTTGATATTAAAGACTAAAAGATAATAAAAGTTGACCCATTACGGTCAAATTGCTGTACCAAAGCTTAAGTCCCAATAATATTCACAGTATAAATCTTTTCATATTTATACTTACAAACCAAAAAAGAAAAAAATAACTTTACAATTAAATTTGGTAGGGGTGCGCCAGGTCTATGCAATAGTGCAGCGCAAAGGCGACGCTCGAGGGCCCCAGTAGCAAGCTACTGTGGTGGACCCTCCCCCACAAAAAATAAATTTAATATCGTTGCGAACACATGGTTCACATATCAGATATTAAACTGATAAGAACAGATACTACACTTGATCTTAGCCAAAAGGCCGAGAAAGGTATGAGTTGATATGATGCCGCACCTAGTATTTTATAGGAGCTCCTGAGACTTCATAAGATAGCACAGGGATTGTGGGACTAAAAGAGCGCTCTGTTCTTTTAATTGTGAAGCTAACCGGTCGTGAATATACCTTCTAATGGACTGGGTTATTATTCCTGGTCCTGGACCAAAGGATTGATCTTAATATGGGCCTTACTTTTAGTAGCTTTAAGTGCGCTGGATGTTTGCAGTGAGTGAGACGCTTCAATTGGTTCAAATATTAATTGTCAAAAGACTAAATTTTCCTTTTTCATGATACTAATTATATGGGTAAAGCTAGGGGTAGCAACGAATCGAATCAAATCGAATTTACCTTAAGTTTGAGTTTGGTTTGAACCTGATTTGATTCGTTTCGAATCGAACTAATTTTAAATTGAATTAATTGCAAACTACACATTTTTAGAATCGAATCTGAATTGAATCACGAACTAAATTATTTTTTAGCAGCCCTAGTTATACCGGTAGTTTATACATTAATTTTTTCTCGCAGGACAAAATTTACATGGCTTCTTTTTCTTTTTACCGGTATGAAATGAGTGTTTTTAAGTTGAAAAAAATTTCATGAAAAAATACATAACAACAAATAATCGTAAAAAGACGATTAAGTACAAGAACTGAAATTCTCGAGTGCTCACTCGATCAAACCCTCGATCGAACCATCTAATGAAGTGAGAATTCGAAAGATAGAGAAGGCAGATGAGAGACAGCCGAAGAGAGAGGAGAGACAGCCAGTCGCCGAGAGCGTCGACTAGATTTTAGAGCGAGAAGGAGAGTGAGTTAGGGAGAGGCGGAGAGAGAACTAGGTTATTGAGATTTAAGAACAATGGAGCGTCGACTAAGTTAAATTATGACTCTCTATCTTGGATTTTAATTTCATCAGGTAAATGAACAGTCGATGTTATTATGAGATTTGAACCATAAAAGTTCGCGAACTCATTTCAATCAAACCAAGCTAGGTTTGTGTTTGGTTTGAATTAATTTCGAACCAAACCTGGTTTGATTCGTTTCAATTCGAACTCATTTCGAATCGAATTAAACTCGAATTAAATTCGAATCAAATTACGAACTACAAATTTTTTTGCCAGCCCTAGATAAAGCCACGTCATGTGATTTTAATTTAGGGGCGGTCAAATAATTAAAGAGATGGGCATTAGATGCGCTGAAATGATAGTCTTGCTAACATATATATAAATTGCTATGCTTTATGTATTTATAGAATGCAACTAAAGATATATATAATTTTGAAGAAAGCAATTAGATGCGCTGAAATGATAGTCTTGCTAACATATTTGATGTCTTCGTTATCTCTCGTTTTGCTACCATTTTTTAATTGAGTATGTGCTATTTTTCTAGATTTTGCATGGCAGTAGTTCAAATATACTAATTCAGCTGGTTTTACTAATTTTTGACTTGTTCGCACCATCATGCTTTCATGTTTTGAAATTTGCATTATGAAATTTACCGAGTTATCATAAATTTGATTGTTTATTTATTGATATTCTTTATAGTCGATAGAATATGTTCACCAACAATCAGCATTTGACTTGTCAGTTGTCACTGATTAAATAAAATGTAATATTAAAATTTTTTATTACTAAATAATCTTTTTTTTATCCCAATTATTTTACCATGAAGAATTGGATATAAATAGTGCAATTTGTTTTGAGTTCATTATTGTACAACTTAATATGAATTGCAGTACTTGTAACATTATTTTAGTCTTTTATGTAATATATATTCAGTTTGGATTCAATATAAATGGAGAAACAATGAAAGCATAACAAATAAAATCATATTCATTGTTTTATGAAAGTGATTAATCAATTAAAATATGGCTCTTTTTTGAAGCTTGTGGATCCCAGTATAGAAAAAGTACTAATTATCTTTATTAAAAGAAACAAGTGCGGTGATTTAAGTAGGGTGTAATTTCTGAATTCGCAACCTCTCAGATATCTCATATTTTGCGTGACTTTTTGGAAAATCCCCAAAGTTCAAATATGTTCTACACGAATCTCAAAGCTGAAATAATACTAGTCCCCTCGTTATCCCTGAATATGCACCGGACACGTCGGTCACGCAAAATATGAGATATCTCGGAGGATACACACTCGTAATTTCTAGCATCCTAGTTGTGAGAATCTCAACGAAGTTAATTAATCCACTAGTTAAAAAAGTAAGTGAACGATTATAGATGAGTGTACTCCCCTTGCTCCTCAATCAGATAGCATCTGATTAGAGATACACACAGATCTTGATGTAATCCAAGGAGGCAACACAGTCGACAATTTCTTACTGAAGGTAATTGTAGCTTGGAGCTTTTGTGCATTAGATACTAAGCAGCTAGTAATCATTTCAAATAACCATAAAACTGTTAACTTACTCCAACTACAAATTCTGATAAATTACTAAGGACAAAAAACCTAAATTAAACCAACAAATAAGAGGAACATACAAATATTCCCACTACAATCTATACTTCTAGTCTTCACAGTGACATGTATAAGTAACCTTTTTTTAAAAAAAAATCTAGAACAGAGGCTGGACCCACTTGTCAGTCCAAGTGCTCACCGCGTGCATGAGAATTGTCCCCGCTCTGTCCACCAAAGTGTTGAACAAGCATGAGAACAGCAACAATAAAAACAATTAAATATATCGAGTTAACAGTTATTAGCGAGTTGATGAAACCCATAAAAGAAGGCCCCTTCAATTTCTTCTTGATAGTGTTCCCTTGCCTATACCCTTCGAGAAATCGGCTTATTTGGGTGCCTCGGTCCTCTTCTTCTAGCCTCTCTGACCCAACAACCTTTATTAAAACAAAATAATATTTTGTTATAAACATACAATGGTTTATGAGTATCATACAACTTGTACATTTGACATACCAGTATTCATCATGAGGAAATGACTAAGCGGTAATGTCTTACCTGGTCACCTAATATATATTCTATGTTTATAAAAAATTCTCATTTGTATTCATGTTAAATTAATTAATTCAAGCTAGAATGAGAGAAAAAATATGTGCCATAATATCAACAGGGAAAACAATGTTAAAAAAGTCTCACCAGTTCATATTCTTCATTTCCATCCCAAACAACGACTTTTGGAAGTTGTGCGCTTTTTGTTGCATCAAACCCATCAGCAAACTCCTCCCATTGCTTGACCCCGACAAAGCTGAATATCAAATCCCGATTTGCATTTGCGGCTGATCTCAAGACTCTAATCAATTGTGCTGAGTTTTCGTGCATCTCGTCTTGCACTATTGTCAGAACAATTTTTCGGGTCTCCTCCTTGAGCATTTTGAGGGTTTCGTGGTTAATTGGTACGGTAAGCGGCAAAAGAGATTGCTTTATGAAATCCTCCAAGAATTCACCTAATTGAGAGACAATTAAATTTATATTAGAGATTAAAATAAAATAATACTTGTATGATTGTTGTTTGTTCACAAAAATTAGCATGAATGTGCCTTTTTAATAACCTTGCTGAGCTTATTACGAGCATTTTGTTTTACTAGTTGTAGGAGTGTGTTTTTCAATTAGCCTTCACATTTGTTAATTTGTTCTCTGGAATCGGTACCAGGACACTATTAAACCAATCAATTGAACAATTGGTTCCTTACCAAAAATTGAACAGTATAATGATGAAAAATTAAAAAATAAATACAGCATAACCAGAAAATGCCTAGTGGTTAACTTGAAGTACAACTATGAAAATTCTAGATTCAAACTAACCTTCAAAGGGGCCATAAAACACACTCTTTTCACTATATTTAGGATTGATAAGTACCAGAGCCGGCACTTTGTCAAAATCATAGATCAACATCATATCCTCTGAGAAATCTTTTGCAATAGCAAACCAAGCTTTCTTCTTGTATTTACTCCCAAATTCAGCAATTAATGATTCATCTAGACCAAAGCCTAAAAATATTGGGAAGCTTTTGCCGGCCGAGTCGACAAAATTTTGAATAGCATCATCCGCCTCAAGATGAGAAACATCAGGTGTAACAAACTTTTTGAGATATTGGACTAATATCTCGGCTTTTCTTGGTCCTGTGTATTCTATTGGCACTCCATGGATGAAGAACTTCAGTGTGGGAAAACCACTGAATTTTTTTTAAAGAAAAAAGGTAATGAAATCTAATCAGGTGTAAACAATAATCAACTGTATGCAAAAAAGTAATGAACTTTCTCAAGTGCAAATTTACCTACAGTGGTAAATATGATCAAATTTGCAATGCAATGCACTGAGTTTTGTTTTCTTTTCTTCTGATGGATATCCACAACTTAAATGTCAAAATGAACAGGACTTACTGCATTTAAAGATCTAAATAATAAAGTATGTAGTGGAATCAGATCAAAAGGAAGAAAGAACCTACTCGATTTCGTATTTGGAAGCAATCTTGCTGTACTTGTCAGCATCTACTTTAGCTATAAAAATAGGTTTACTAAGCCCGGCTAACACAGGAGCAGCCGCATCTAACTAAAACAAAAAAGGAAAAAGAAAAGAAACCAAATCAGATCCTGAATTCACTTAATATAATATCTATCTAATGGGTCGTGAAATTTGATTAGAGAAGATCCTGCAAGGCTGTAATTTTGATCCAGAGAGAAGAGAGAGGGAGCAATACGTAAATACTACTAACCTCAGGAGAAAGGCGCTTGCAGTGGCCACACCAAGGAGCGTAGAAATCGACGAGCAGAAAATCAAAGGCAGAGATTGCAGCGTCGAAATTGGAGGATGTGAGCTCGATCACCGATCCGTCTCGCCTGAACTCGTCCTCTCCAGTTGTCGCCAAGGAGGGAGAGAACAGGATTGAGATCCATACAAGGTGAATCGCGATTGAGTTCGCCATCAGCTGCTTGCTCTATGTTAGTTGTTGGAGACGGAGTTATTGACTATGGATAAACTGTCACTGAAATGCCGGACCTACACACTTCGGTTCTGATACTTCATTACACGGACAGTCACACAGTCGAAGGTGAGAGCGTGCTCCAGACGAAGGGAGCGGAGGGAACGAACGGTAAATTTTCTGTGCAGAGAGAAAACTATCAAAATCTGGTCTCAGATTGACTTATCTGTTCTAGAAGAGGAGAATCGGAGAGGGAACAAAGGAGAATGAGAGAAAGCGTGCACTGTTCGGAGGGGAGAGAAGACAAATTTTAGCGAAATTTGTCATCTCTAAATCAGAGTGTAGATTTTACTGTTCTGAGGGTACGCTACCTCCGTCGTCTTGTCCCTTTTTTTTCCTTTAATGAGATTTTTCTTTCGATGCTGGAGCATACCCTTAAAATTTTAAGTTTTAACAGAATAAATTTCACTTGCTGCATGGACTACAGTCTACAGCAAATCAAAATCCTTCTTGAGTCCAGACTCCAGACTCGCCAATTTTGTTAGCAAAAGCAAAAGGCACGAGCTCTCGAGGTATCCAGCATAGTGAGTAGTGACAAGTGACAAGATTCGTGTATTATATACGAATAATTTTTTTTTTGTGATATTGAATTGAATGTCGAATTATTTAGATGACTGAATTAAATTCGAATAATTTGCAAATTTTATGAATTTTTTCTGAATTTTCCGAATTTTTTTTCATAATATATATATTTTTGGTTTCTTTTTTTCTCTCTTGTAAAATTGGAATCTCTAGTCCGGATAATTCCGAATTATTTCCAAATTATATCTGAATCACGAATTTTTGATCTCGCCGAACCAAATCCGAATAATTCCTTTGTCACTATGGTCTCGAGGGGCCTGTGATTCGCAACAGGATTGGCCGCAAGATTTTGATGCAGAGAAAACAGAAGCTTAAAGTGTATTGGGCTATACTGTTCGTGAAGGAAGGCCCCACAGGCCCAACCCAAGTTCAAAATCTACCCAAACGAAATAGCGACTGGCACAGCATTATATTTACGGCCCAAAAATAGATTCTCTTTGTTTGTTCCAGACTTCCAGTGCTTTTTTTTATAAATGATTTTAATTTCATCATATTTTTCATTGCCCAAGTCCGGTATGTATCTGTGCATGATGTCCGATATATTTCTCTCTTTATTATGAGATGCATTCTTATTAGCAGCAGATTCTACAAATCAACAGTAGGCCAAGATCTTGCGTCCTGAGGAAAACCAAGGACAGACGAACAGCTTAATGGCGTGGTGTATGCATCAGAGGATATGGAATCACACTGTACCAATTGTTGGAAATTTCTGTGGATGAATAAAACAGAGACAAGACAAGAGAAATTCTGCTTTCAACAATTTTCTTATTTTTGGAATTTCTTTATTTCCGAATACTCTGATCTCTATTACAAGTGTTGTATTTAAGCACTACACAAATCTATTTTTGGAAACAACTAACCCACCTCAGCCACTAAACCTATTATAAGTACTTTCCATATTTAAAACACCCACTAACTTAATCTAAATATAGAGATACTAAATCTGGTTTACTTGACAAACCAGTTTTCTATTTTTAGTGCACCACTAACTCTTAATTTTGGACACACAATCAATTAACACAGAATTCTATTTTCGGATACTTGTTTCAACACTCCCCCTCAGCGGTAAAACGATTACATCTGGGATACACCTATGTGTTCCCTGTTGAGCTCAAACTTCTCCTTTGTTAGCACCTTCGTAAATATGTCTGCAAACTGTTCGTTAGTTCGACAAAACTTCAACTACACCACTTGTTCCAATTGAAAAATTCAAGAAGGAAGATGGTTTGGCAAAAGCAGATCCAACTGAATTTCGCAGTTTAGTTGGAAGTTTATTGTATCTAACTGCAACAAGGCCGGACATCATGTTCAGCTCAAGCCTTTTATCAAGGTATATGGATTGTCCTACTCAGAAACATTTTACAGCGGCAAAACGAGTTCTAAGGTACATCAAAGGTACTGTTACTTATGGCATATGGTACAAACCTATCAGCAACTCAAAGCTGATTGGTTACACCGATAGCGACTGGGCGGGATGCCAAGACAACATGAAGAGTACTTCAGGCTATGCATTCTCGCTTGGATCAGATATTTGCTCATGGTCATCCAAGAAACAGAAGCTGTACAAAATTGCTTGAATTCGCTCGTTAATGGCTTGCTTTAACTCGCTCATTTACAACTCTAGTCAGTTTTAACTTGAGTTGGCTAACTCATTTAATAAATGAGCTGAGTTTGAGCATAACCCAACTCGCTCATTTATAACTCAAGTTACATAACATGAGTTTACTGGTGCTTATGTACTAAGTTGTTGTATGAAAAATTGCTGGATTCTAAGTTGTTGTTTGCTTTGAGATTGTTTGTATTTAGATAAACTATTATTAGGCCATTTCAATTGTTTGTGTATAGATAAACACATACTAGTGTATAATAATACCTAAGAACTTGACTGGTTAAATAAGTTATAAATGAGTTGCGAGTCAACTCGACTTGATAACGAGCTGAATTCGACTTGGCTCTACAGCTCGTTATTACCATTCCAACTCAAGTTGACTCGCTCGTTTATTAAATGAGTTGAGTACGAATTAGGGGTAACTCGCTCAAACTCGGTTCATTTACAGCCCTACCCAGCACTAGAGGATAAACACATTAAAAAACCACATCTTAGTGTAAACTGACAGTACACATTGCAATTCGGCTCAAAATCTTTAAAACACCTTCAACTGTAAATATACTATGCGATCTGGTTTACTCATCCTTAGATCATGGTTGTCTTTACTCAGCAACTTTTATGAAGTTATTGTAAAGAATACATAAATGATTGAGCCGATTGTCTCTGACAATATGTAATTAATCTTATTATGTTCTGGTAGAAGCAAATTTCAGCATTGCTTCGAAGTATTGCAAGCAACAATAACAAGAATCAACAGACACTCGACCATTCTAAATATTGGAAAACATCAAACAGAGAAAGGCAAAAATTACATTAACATCACCAGATAAAGGATCAAGTTTTCATGACCGACATTTATGTGTTGGAGAATCATAAAGGCTAAACAATTATGTCTTATCTAGAGATCAAACAATTACATCTCATCTAGGGGTCAAACACTTACACCCCGAGGACGATGAAACAATCCCCACCTTAACCTAAAACCGTCCTATGCCAAAGAGACTCAAAACATAAACTTAAGTGCGGAATACAATACCTGATTCCATATTGTTTGTCATGGAATTCTGAATTCGTTGTAGTAGCGGCAACCGTCTCCGTGAGTGCGAGACAAGACTTTATATAGCTTTTCCTTTCACGCCCTTTTGGTTGGATTATAGATTAGGTCTTCCAAAGCAACAAGATCGCCGTTGAGAGATCCTCTCCAATTTCCTTATGAATCACTCATCTCAATTCTTTAATGGTGGAAGAGAAAGAGAAGGCCCTCAAAATTCTGTATAGAATAACCTCTATAAGAATTCTGAGATGAGTTAGTTATCTTGTGTCTTGGGGACCCATCTATTTATAGCATTACACATCAGACAGCGCGAGTGCGGGTGAGCCACCCGCACTGCGTCTCAGTGAGTCCACACTGGGTCGAGACGTGTCCAAACAACCGCCTTAAATTACATTCCATAAATAGCCTATATCCTGAGTGCGTCCGCACTCAGATTCAGTGCGGGTCATTCACTCGCACTGTGCTAAAACTAGAATCTGAAAATTGCCCAAGTACTCAGTGCGGGTCAGTCCACCCGCACTGGGCTCGGACTTTTGCTTTGTCTGAACTTTTAGAAAATTGTCCAATTCCTGAGTGCGTCCGCATTAGGCTCGGACTTTTTTCTGTGTTACCCTGAAGTTCACAGAAATTGGCTAAGTACTAAGTGCGTCCGCACTCAGATCCAGTGTGGGTGAGCCACCCGCACTGGGCCCCAAAAAGCAGTTTTCTGTATTTGCAAATCTCAGAATCAGACCATTAATGATTTGATCTTTGCCTAAATTATTCTACACACTTATGGACCACATCCTGTTGAATACATAGATTGTCTAATGTCTTAATTTGATCACTTTAATTGTGACAACCATATTTGACAGTATACAATTCATAATTATATTACATATATGCTCAACGTTGAATTAAAATCCAACATTATGGTCTTAGCCAAAGTTATTATGGAAGCAAACTAGAGGCTTCTTTTGAACAACAAACAAATTCTAAAAAAAAGAAAAGAAATTAAAGTATCATGTCATTCCAAGTATCAGCATGTAATGGAAAAAGGGATCATCAGCCAGAGGCAGTCTTTTTCTGCATGAAATCAACAGCAATCAGCGGCACAGCAATACCAACGCCGAATGCACCTCCGACAGACAGATACATCTTCATCTTTTGGTTCTTCATCTTGTGAAGGTTGTACATATGCTTTGCATGGAGATAGTACGGTTCATCGTGCACATGGGCACTGAGTCTTTTCGTGCCAGTAGCATGCAGGCTGCGAGTAGCTGTTGTACAGTAAAATCATTACATAAAAAAAATGTTTGAAAACTAACAGTAAGTCATTGAGGGATCTGAAAAACCAGAAGCATAGACCTGACTGTAATAACGTGACTTATTGAGTTTTTAAAATATATTTAACACACATTGGTAATGGCCTACTAATTTCAGGAAAAAAAAAAACACAGAGAGAAAAACCTTCTTCCTATTGATTTGCTGGAGAAAATGCTAGTCTGAAATGAAGACTCCAATGACTGATTATGTCATTGTACTAACTATAGATGGAACCAGTTACAATTTAACAAAGGTTCCCATGGTGCTTCTTTCTTGGCTTTCATGGTTGTGCTCGGTTGAAAAATTTCAAATTATTATTACATGGATGACTTGTTATATTTCATTTAATATCAATTACCAAAGTATTATATTGGATTTGGTCATGTAACTATGTAAGCTTGCTAGTTCCTGTACTAGTCTAAAACTCCATTGCTAAAATCCACAAAGAAAATAGAGCGAGGTCTCAAGGTTCCATCTTTTTCAAAGAAAGAGAAGGTGTTGCGAATTGAATCGAACTACAACGTTAAATTCTACGTTAAGAAATATTAGAGTGAACCGTTTAAAAGGAAAATTACCTGATCTCGAAAGGGAGGCTTCAGAGGCGGCGAACAGCTTCAAGCCAAACTGGAGACTTCTGTTCAACGCCATTATTTCCTTTCGTTTTTTCTTCCTCTCCTCTCTCTTTCTCTCAGGAGTTGATTTCTAGGAGAGAAATCGAAATGCCTCTGACTCGAACTGAAACAGGAGAATAAGTACGAAACCAGGAAAGGTACTCAAAACTGTGGGCGATGATACAGACATTTTCTTGAATCAGATTCACTATGGAATTCGATCAGTATCTTATCATGTGGTAAACTACTGACGTGATTGTGAGACCCGAGATAATAAACAATTTACGACAGAGGGTCCCAGATGTCGGTAATCAATTCACAGCCGCGAACTTTTCAACCCGCTCCTCCGCTCCTTTAATTTCAGTTCAGGTCACCCCGTCGAACTCGCATCCTCTGAGATATCTCATATTTTGCGTGGCCCCTTGCGCTATCCCCGAATAGGCACCGGACACGTAGGTCACGAAAAATATGAGATATCTCAGGAGATGCGCACTCCAGGCCGTCTGGGTTGCGCTTTGCACAACTCGGAGGACTGTAAAAGGATGCCCCGGCATCGCATCAAATTTGGTCCAGTACGAGGTGAGACGCGTCAGATTCACATCAACATTCGAAAATGTTTAATTGATCAATAAAAATTAAAAGTTGTTCGTGCGAATCTCAATTCTAATCGGACGTCTATGATTCTGCACAACTTATATCTACTTTTGTAGATCTCTTTGATCGATTAAATGAAAGTTGTTCGTGCAAATCTGGATTCTGATCGGACGTCTATGATTCTGCATAAATCATCTACTGTTGTAGATCTCTTGTACCAATGTGCCGTAGTCTGCATGCAGCTCCATCGATTAAAATTAGACGGTCCACGTAGAAGGCATAATTAATGTTTCGAAATGTGATTTTTCTCATGCGTTTGAAACATCATGCATGTTGCATATACGAATTTTAACGTGGAATTATATATTTAAATTTTAAAATGAGTTATCAATATCTACGATCAATTTCTGTAATCGTGACAAATTAACAAAGTAATATCCAGAGTCATGAGTCATGATAATATTCAATTGAGAACATTGTTAATAAAGTGTATTGTATAGAAATTAAAATGTCTGCATACACATTCACATGAACGGGGTTGTATATACAAACACATATTTTAATTCATATATGTGATGTGATCTCATACAAATATATTGTCGATACAACCAGCCGTAAAAACACTAGTTATAAACGACTCCCACTTGAATATATCCAATTTAACAGTCCGTGTGATCTACAGATTCTGGTCCAATATACTAAAATGGTCTGCTCAACACGACCCAACCCATATTCGGACTTTTCTTTACAACCAAGGAAAAACTAAAAGCCCGTTAATATAGTCGGGTTCGGTCCAGTCTAATAAGCAAAATATTTTAATAGAAGGGCTTCTGCCTATTTTTTTTTCAAAAAGTCCAATAAGAAAAACACCCGAAACCTATTGCACGACTTTCTACTTTAGAAAATAAGGAAAAACTAAAAGCCCGTTAAGCAAAAAACCCTGAAACCGAAATACCCCCCTTCTCTCTTCCTTGTTCTTCTCGCCTCTTTGATTGAACTACCGGGTACCTCTTCTAAGAAATAGCACGACCTTTCCTCTATATGAATGGCGAAGCTTCTTCTAGAAGTTAAGCGCTACGGTCTCCTATGGCTCGCTGGGTTCAAAGAGGCTTGTTGCTTTCACCGCGCCATTTTCTTCTGCGCCAGGTTTTATTATCTTCTACCTTTTTTTATTTTTGGATTTTGTTCTGATTTTCAATTAATTAGAAGAAAATAGTTGAATTATCATATGAATTTGTTGTGTGCAGTTCGAAAATGCTACTGATAAGAACTGGACAGTGTTTCCTCTTGAACGGACTAATCTTCCTCGGAAGGTAATTTTTTTTAGATTAATGTATATGTTTATTTTTAGACCTTACTTTTTTCCGATTAATATGTTTACTGTATAATTTATGTAGCTTATTTATTCTGAGATCATTCGTAATTCCAATTCTCATGTGGATATTACCCGATCAATGTGATCAGATATCAGCCGTGGCACTTTATTCCTTTCTGCGCTCTTTTCTAATCCAAATTTTCTATGTAAGTCATTACTCCAAGCATTGGCCTATTCTTCTCTACTTAAGTGATTACTTTGAAATATGTAATTTCTAATCCTTGCTTACTCTCTTTTTTATTTTATTTTATCTACAGGTGCTTTGGGTTTATCCTCTCTATCTTTTCAGTTTAATACTGGGATTTTTATGGTATGTTAGTTCATCATAACATATATGATTTTGTTTTATGTTGCATACTATGGAATTTAATTTCAGCTGACATGTATTAATACTGTACCAAACTGGTACAGCATAAGCATAGAAAGTAACCTACGTAAAGATAAACTCAATTAAACCCAGTCCCTCTGTAAGATAAACCTTAATTAAACTCAAACAAAAGGGTGCTAGCTGGTCCATGTAGTGCTGCACCAGTACCAAACCTTACTGGTACAATTGGGTATCAGACTCCAAGCTGGTAATCTCTCCTCTTTACCATTGTAATGCAGCTTATTAATTGAATGATTTTGCATGTAAGCACTGGTGCTTTCATTAATTCTTACAAGAAGTAAATGGTAGAACTAGGGAGGAGACAAAGAAATAGTTTTACAATTAATCTCTCCAATGAAATTTTTGATATGTATTTTCTAACTTTGGTATATCTTAAAATTAGGTATTCCGACATAGCCAAGTATTCTTTTGAGGTAATAAAAGAACGTGAAAAATCTAAGGCTCAGCCATCCGAGAATAGTAAAAATAATGGCACAGAGAGGCCAGGAGTTGATGGGTAGGTCCATAACCAGATTTTGATAATTTTTTATTCATCTTTTGCGAGACCAGAAAACTTATGCCCCTAGAAAATATGAGATGTATTTTCTGTACCACTCACTTTTCCTTATTCTTCACTACTCTTCCTTCCTCATGTTTTCTCTTTATCCAACTTCTCTTTGGTTTTTACTATTTTCCTTATCTTACGAGGGAGAGAATTTTTGATTCTTTTACCTGAGGATACATAGTATTGTCAGATTTTGAAGGGACACGTATGAATTTTTTTACCCATTTTCTTTTTGGGTTTTAATTTTTTGCAATATGTTTCTCTCTTATTTCATAGGCTTGCCATTGGGATAGGTGAACAGATCTATTCGGGCCTTTTGCTGACTATATTCTTTTTCGAGGTGCAGTGGTGGTGCGCTTTTATTTCTTTTATTAAGCTCTGTTTATTGCTGGAAATCTTTTTACTGCTGGTTCTAACTAAATTAATGTTAATATATGATTTAACAGGTTTCTGTAGCTGATTCCTTGCCCTTTATTGGAAAAGCAACGAGTTTTTTTCTACTTTCTTGGATGAATGCATACTACTGCTTTGAGTAAGCAAAGACTTAACATACTAATTAAAAAGGAAATTCTTGTCCCCGTAAAAGTATCTCTCTTTAAGTCTCTTGAGTTTGAATAGGGATGCATTTTCTCCAAATAAGAAAAAAAAAGGAAGAATGACATTATAAAAGTATTCTTAGAAATTATATGCTATACTTTTTTTATTGGAAATGCATTATTTCTTATGAAACAATTTTTTTTTATGTTATGATGAAAGGAAACCTTGAAATACTGTGCACTATCAGCGTGGAGAAAACTGTGGGATCATAAGCCAAGTGCAATTTCATCTTTAGCCCTAATAAAACATGAAAATGTTTGCTGAAGCCCTGCAAAATGAGAAATTTTGTTGATATACTAAAAAAAAAATACCATAAATGCCCCTGTTGCTTTTAACCTGCCAATGAAGCAAAGCTAAGGGATTTTCGTAGTTTTGTAGAAGTATCAGTAACATTCATCATTTCTCATAGTTACATTGAACATGTAATGTCTTTCAGAGACACCTTTGCTTTGACATGAACTAAGGATTGCAGTAACAACCAGTACCAGTATGACTCAATTGGAACATTCTATATGGACTATATTAGTAGCCTCGTCATTCACTTATAACATGCACAAAAGAGAAACAAAAATAAAAATTAAGGCGATTGCTTAATTTCTGTTAGATCCAAGTGGAACTACTCTGGAGTGAGCTTGAATTCCAAACTTGAGTTCTTTGAATCTAATTGGGCCTTCTTTGCTGGCTTTGGTACGTTTATGGTTATCTCAATCTTTCTTTTACTTCAATTGTGCTTATTAGTTTTTTCTGTATCAGAAAACGGAGATGAAATGCTTGTCAAACTAAAATGATAATCACTTGCAAACTAAATGTGCTGATGTTTAATTAAACAGGAAGCCCATCTGTGATTCCAAGCCTCTTCTTCACTCGACTTATTAGCAATGGAATTATCGGTTTCCTATATCCTGTGGTATGAGAAAAAGGATTTGCAATTGTTTATTGTCGAGAAAATAGTATCGATTTTAATTATGCTCACTATGTAGTGAATGAAATTTGGAGGTTTCAAAATCCATTATATCTTTTTGCCTTTGAATGATTCCAGATGCTTAGGTCTAGTAACTTATACTATGAAAATATGTTCTTATGTTTATTGGTTGTTTGCTAAAATAAGGGAATCTTAACATTCTACATGTAATAATGTGAGTGAGGCTATGGTACATAGCATGGATTGGTCTGTATTATGGATCAATATCTTCATTTTTAAAGTTTAAACAGTCAATCTAAACCGTTGAACATTATCTTCATATGAAAATATACTTGTAGATCAAATGTTACATTTTTTTACTATTTTTTTAGATAGGTAGAAAATCCCTTGATCTAAAAATTCACCATTCAAAGGTAGTGATTTTCTGCCTTATCTAAAATAATAGTAATTTTTTTTAAAAAAAATGTAAAATTTAGTATGCAAGTACATTTTCATATGGGGATCATGTTCAATGGTTTAGATTGACTGTTTGAACTTTGAAAACGAAGATATTGATCCATAATACGGACTAATCCGCGGTATGTATAGTACCATAGCCTCACTCCATGTAATATCTAGACTTATTGGCTTTTTTTCTAAATGGAGAGTATATCTCACCATTTCTTCTTCTTTTATTTTTATTTTTTTGTAGTTTGTACTAACTGCAGCTGGGACCCGAGAAGAAGATGTAATTAATTATATATCAAGATTGAGTGATGGTGTACAAGGAAGAAAGATTCCTATATTCTATTTCTCTCAGAGAATATCGTAAGTATACTCGCTGATGAATTTTTTACTTTGGTTTTTTTAGTTATTTGTGGGTCTGGCCTGGATTATACAAATCTTTTAAGACGCCCTTTCCTACCCACTGGTTAAAGCAGATTCAACTTGCACCTGCATTTACTGCTTTCATACTCAATTTAATTTAACACTCTTCATTAATTTCTTCAACAATAAGAAAGTTAACGTGGAATTCTAATATGTGTTGATTTAATTACTCATTCATAAATTTATTTATTTATCTTGAGCTAAGAAGCGAACATCAAATAAATTCTTTCTTTGATCTCGGTGGGCCTATATTTGAGTTTTTATTTTATTTTATTTTATAAATGTGGGGAAGACCCACCGATTCCATTACAAAACCAGAATGTTCTTAAGCGTACCAAACGACTGGTACCACTTACAAAGGACCTTGTTTGGGAGTATGAGAGAATATTTGACGGAAACTGAGTTCCAGCCTTAGTCCCAAATTTTAACTCTGCAATTTCCAGCTGTTTGGTACCACTCCTTTCTAAAAACTCTTCTGGTTTCTCAATGAAATTGGTGGGAGTACCCACTTTTGTCAAAAAAGAAACAAGAAAAAATACAACTCTGCAATCAGGCATCACTACGGGTATGAATGTTTTGTTAATCAAAACATTACCAAAGCTTAAATCTGTTTGCCAAATTTCAGGGAAGAATGATGCGGTCCTAACTTAATACCATTAGATTAGTTAATAAAAGTTATAATAAAACAACTAACTGCTGTTATGGACCAAGTTATTTAATGCACAAGGATTGAGATATTAGAGTATCTCCAATCCAGCAATTGAAAAGGGATTGCTAAATAACAATTATAAAATTTTTAGAAATTAAGCAATCTACTCCTACATTGGTGCAATCAATCAAACAATTGAGAATGATATACTTGACCAATAATAATTAAATATTTGGCCAACTCATCTTTATAAAAGGATTTATTATTAAACAATTCTTTCCAACAATTGCTAAATAAGCAATAACCATACAACCCAGCAATTACAAAAACAATTGACTTCAGATTCTTATGCTATCCCTTATGGCTTTATTATGTGTACATTTCAGGACCATGGTGCTCGATATATTCCCTAAGGTAGAAAAGGAGAATTGATTTGATTTAGTCAAATCCCACAAGGACAAATTCCTTTTAGTTTTAATTATTTGCATATCTGTCAATTATATGTTGTACTATTGTATTGATGTTTGTAAGATAAAACGGGTTTGACTACAACAAATGTATAGTTCAGCCAATATCTTGCTTGCTTGATCTGGCCATTGTTGTACAACGTATATATTTTATTCAGTTGTTGAAGCCTTTATCCAAAAAAAAAAAAAAACTATTCAAATCCACTTACATCATACCATTTATGGATTTATTTGTTTTTAACTTTACATGTTCTTTCACGTTTGCATCTGTCAATCATTTGATTTAGGTCTTGCGCTGTAGTCAAAACCCACTTGCACTACCGTATGTTACAATTTATTTTGGTTATTATTAGTTTATAACTGCAATTTATTATGGCATATGTGATTGAAGTTAATGAAATGTGGCCCAATGGGAACAAATTTTCTAATCTATAGAACCTATTTTTGTCTTTTTTGAGCTTGAACTAGTTGCAATTATAGTACATGTAATTAATATCCATGTTTAATTCATATAAACTAAGGTTCAGTTTGTACCAACCTTTAATGCAAATCTCAATCTTGAATATCACAAATAGTTTATAGTTGAAAAAGAGTAAAAAAAAAACCACTCCCAAAATTAGTGCTAGTACATGAAGTAATTGCCTCTTCTAGGAGGGAATCAACCTTGATTGCATTTTCTAACTACTTCAAAACATGCTCGTCTCCTGTATATATTGCTTCTAATAGTATCTCTCTTTTTAACCATTTTGTTGATACTGATGTTTTGCCTAATCCATTATGAGTTCCATAGTGCTGAAAAAAGGGATTTCAAATTTGTATCACGGATTTGTCAAGCACTACATCACTATTATGTCTTTAGAGGATTATTTAAAAAAGAAAATAGTTTTTTACTGAAGAATTTGTTTTTAGCTTTTATTCCTGCCAAAACTCGAGGATTGTTTCGCATGAGAAATCAGTTTTTTTTATCAAGAAACTTTAAAGGCCATGTTTTCCATATGAAAGGTCGTAGGTTTAAAACGTAGATTGAGAGTCTCTTGTGGATATTTAAAGGTGGAGTTTGTCTTCTATTTTTAATTTAAAAAGGAAATTAAATGATATGCATGAATCTTTATCCCTCATTTTTTCTAAAAAAAAAAAAAACATCATCAACATAAAATTGCAATGTAGTTTTGCTAGATTTCATGTGTGCCTTTCAAAAACCGTGAATTTTTTTTTTTTTTTCCTTCCAAAATTTAAAATATCATATTTATTCTTTTAATTTCAAAAACTCTCATATTTATCAAATTCATTATCATGTTTACCCTTCAAAACTCTATATTTAGTTTTAGTGGAAAATATAATGAATTGCGTAGATACAATAGTTTCTAATTTTAAAGTAAATATTAAATTATGAATTTTGGAGTGAGAAATAAGTAATTTTGATACTTTTCGAATGATATAGATGAATTTTGCCTCTAATTTCATTGGCAATTGGAAAGAGACAAAGAGTATACACCAATTACAGAAAGTAAGCAAATTAAACAGTGCCAACAAAGTGCACCCTACAAGTTAGGCACTTAGTTCATGACAGTTTGGTAGAGACCCAACATCAAAACAATTTAATATGCGTACGAAATGAACGTAGTAGACATATATGCTAAAAAAATTGATGCTTAGGATACTTATAGTTGACAATTTTAGCATATCATGGCACATCAAATCATTACATTGTGTACAGTTATTTGCCTGACATAACCTGAGGTGACCCTGTATTCTGTTTCATTAAATTAATTAACAATTGATCTAATTAGCTAATGTTTTCCGCACACTAACTATATAGTAATATGTTTGGTGAAAATGATGAAAGTAAAATTGATTCACCAACCAACCATAATTTTTTTTTATCTCTGCAAATAATGTTGAAGTGTTTCAAATTTAAACAATAGAAAAACAGTTTTCTTCTTTTGGATGTGCCCTTGCTTTCCTTTTCTTGAATCCTTGATCAAGTTGAAAAAATACCTAAATACATAAATTATGATGGTACTAGCAAACCTTCCATTCCCCAACCGACAATTTTTTTGTTGAATCTCTACAAATAATGTTGAAGTGTTTCAAATTTAAACAATAAAAAAAAAAACAGTTTTCTTCTTTAATTTGGATGTGTCCTTATTTTTTATTTCTTGAACCCTTGATCTAGTTGGAAAATACCTAAATACTTAAATAATGGAACTAGCAAACCTGCCACTACCCAATTATAAAATTATATTAAAGGACAAATTTATTAATCAGGAATCAGGTGACGTTCTAATTAGTGACACTCTCCATTGATAAAATTATATTAGAATGATAAATTTATTAATCAGGAATCAGGTGAGATTTTAATTAATTAGTCCAACCAAGTAAGTTGGTTTGATTTTTAGCACACCTGGTTTTCTTATGTACTGGGGTGAAAGAGATTTATACTTGCATTTAAAGCATGTCAAAACTTTATTAACCGTGTAATATACAAGTCTAACTACTACTTTTTGTCTGTCATTGCTGCTTGATCAGATAATTATTCTTGTTCACTATGCATAAATAGTTTTATGATTGACTGTATTAGTTCATAATTTTTATTTTTTTATTATTATGTATTAGTTCCTGTCTCATATCTTTCTTTTTTTTTAATTTCCTGTATATCCTACGTATTTTTCAATGACTTGCCAAGTTAAATACACACACACTAAGATACAGAACAAATTAGTGTAAATTGTGCTAGTGGTGTGGAACTGAAGGAACCAAATCTGCTGCTCTTCTCCTAAAAAAGCAGGAACTTGTTTTCATATCAACCGTTCATATGTTTTTTATCGGTTCAAATTTGAAGATGAAATCTACTGCTTTTCTCTTCTCTTCAAAATCGGAACGGTTGAAAATATTTCAACGGTTCGATGAAAAAAAAAAAAAAAAAGGTCCCCATTTCTCACCCGGAGCTAAAGATACATTCAATGCCGACATTTTTATTTATATCTATTATTTAATATATTTTTATTTATAAGAAATTCTTGCGGTTTGAAATTTTTTAATTTTTTGGAATTTTTATTTCAAACTGCAAAAAATTCTCACGGTTTGGGATTAAATTTTTTTTTTGCACTATATCTCTTTGAATTTTGAAAAAAAAATGATTATCGTGTAAATGACATATATTAAATAATCATAGATAATTTTAATGATTTTTGAATAATAAATTAAAAACGTAATCCATTACAAAAATAAGCAAATACACACAATAAATAGTAAATGCATTTTAAAATAATTATATGGGTAATTCTTGAATAATCTCTTAGGTTTTTGAAAAAAACTAATATCGGTTATGATCAATCTGTATGGATGCGTCATCGATGTTTTGACAATAATAAAGTTATGGCCGTTTAGAGAGAATGGGTGCGTCATTGATGTTTTGGCAATGAAACATCGATGCAGTTCTGTCGTCATTAAGCCTGGCATAAAGCATCGGTGCATTATCAGTATTTTTGCACGGAAGCATTGTTGTTGTTTTTTTTTAAAACTTTAAACATCCATAACTTTTGTTATGAAAGTCGGATTTGTATGCATGATCCCAATTCGGAAAGGGGGGACGAGACAGATCTGAATTTTGCCCGGATATATTCCCAGTCACTGACGGAATCATAATTGCAATAAAAGTCGTTTAGTGACTCAAAAATTCAGTTTAAGTTTTCTATCAACGATAGACATACTACGACCGGTATTAGTTTTTTTAAAAGCCTAAGAGATTATTCAGAATTACCCATATAATTATTTTAAAATGCATTTACTATTTATTGTATACATTTGCTTATTTTTTTTAATGGATTACGGTTTCATTTATTATTCAAAGATCATTAAAATTATCTATAATTGTTCAATATATGTCATTTACACGATAATTATTTATTTATTTTAAAATTCAAAGAGATATAGTGCAACGGAATTTTTATAGTGAAAAAAAAAAAATCCAAACCGTAGGAATTTCTTACAGTTTGAAATAAAAATTCCAAACTACAGAAAATTACTGCGATTTGTGTATTTATAAAAAAAAAAGTTCAAAACCATAATTATTTGTGATAAAATATATTAAATATTGAATATAAATAAAAATGTCGGCATTCAATGTATGGAGCTAAAGACATCAAAAACCAAATTCATCAAAGGAAACATAGTATGATGGAGTTTGTTGCTCAATACACAGCATTACCCCATGCCTGATATTGTACCACACAAACTAGATATATAATTTTAAGCATACTGTTTGGTAGATGTGGCAAGTATCCATCATGATACTCTTGACTGCTTCACTATTATTCTGTATTTTTATGGGGAAAGTTGCATGAAAATGAGATGAAATGTCTGATCAACTATCTCTTTAATTATTGATCACTACAAAAAGAAATCTCTTGTTTGAACTTTGAAGGGACAAAAAGATGCCCCATAATTAATAACTATATGTTTCTTTTTTCTTTTCCTTTATTTCATTTAAATTTTATTATTTCTCTGTGAGTTTGTTTTATAGAAAGCATAGTTTCTCATAGGTGGTCAACCATTCTAGATTTGTAGATGTAATATGATCCGTGTTAGTTAAACTGTCGCTTTTAACCTTGTGCTGAAACGGCTTTCCTGCATTTTTTTCTTCTTCTTCTTCTTCTTATTTTGATCTTAACAAGGCAAAAATAATCAATTATTGAATAATTCATTTTATTGCTTTATGATGTTTGTCCAAAAATTAATGTGAACATATGTTATATGAATATGCATACGAGTATCGTATTCTATACAATGCGGATACAAGGATATGTAGTTTTTGAAAGAAAAAAAAAATCCATGACACAATATGTACTCTGTAAATAGTTTTTATTTTATTTTATTATTTTTGGGTAAAGAAACAATCAATATTAAAAAAAAAAACTAATTTTCTCCTGTTAACAAATATAAAAAATAATCTATAAAATTACCTCCAAGATAACAAAAAGTTCAAAGGTTTTTTTATTTTGTACATGGTTTTACAATAAGTCGAGCTATTTAAAATGATGAGGGTTCAAATGCCTCCATTTTTTGTGCCTCCACCGTGCCATCATTTTTAAAAACTTTACTAACTCAAAATTTAAAACTTAAGAGTCAAAATAAAACCGTTAGATGTGATCTATATTATTTTTTCTATGTGCTCATAAAAATTATCTTATTTTAATTTTGCTTTTATGTGAATTAATAAGTTGAAAAATCAACGTCTAGAAATTATCCACGTTAGTACGTTTTTTACAAGCTCTTGATGACAACTAAAATAAAATTAAAATATCATAATTTTTTACACATGCATAGATAAAATGATGTAGATCATATCCAATGGTTTTATTTTGACTTCTAAGTTTTAAATTTTGAGTTATTAAAATTTTAAAAAATAGAGACATGATAGAGGCACAAAAAATAAAAGCATTTGAACCCTCATCATTCTAAATAGTAAGATACGCTTCCAATATATATCGTATGAGTATTGCTTGGATGTTGATATGAGATATGCACCCAAAATAGATAACTTACTAATATCAGTTTAACTAAAAAAATTATGAAAATGTTGTTTGAATTGTAGATCTCAATTTATTTCATGAGACATACTTTTAAATTTTACTTCTTTTTTTTAGTTCGTTTTGTTTAAAAGTACATCAAAATAATTATTTATTCTTATACTTTAAAAAAATTACAAAATAATATTTTACAAAATAAATTAAAAAATTGTAGTATAAACACTGATTCACTGATTTTTGATCGATGACTTTAAATTTATAAATTTCCCCAACAAGCCATGTTTCAGGCGAACTTTATTCAATAATGTAAAGTATTCAAGCACCAAATCAGACTAGCTCCAATAGCCAAACAAGTTTCTCATGAAATTTCCAATTTAACCCATCTATTTATTTTGTGTGTGTAGAGTGCTATGTTTTTCATTCAAGGGTTCACAAGAAATTTGCACGAAGACAAGTGTAAAGTGTTTTGTTATTGTTTGATTTCGTCAGTTGATCCATTTTAATTTGACCAATTTAATTTTACAATAAGGAAAATGTGGAGATTCATTTACCGACAAATAACAATAATTGACGAGGCCCACTAATTACCTTGTGTCATATTTGCTCTGGACTTTTCTGCATGCCAATTGCCATGTCATTTCTAAATCTTCATTTTATTTGATTTCGTCACTTTTGCATGCCATGCCATTTGTATATGTCTATCAGTCTGAACTCTAATACTATTAATTTCTTCTAGAATAGTTGTTTTTCGAATATTTATATAGAATTAAATTTTCAAATATTAATACTAATTCACTGGACATTTTTTTTTCTACGAGTGCCAAAATTATAGTTGTATCATTTTGACTCTTTTATTTTAATATGTATTAAAAGTAAAGTTAAGATGTGATGTGCTCATTAAGATGATTTAGTGAGCACAATTTTAAAAGTCTATAAAGTTGTCTTCAAACGACTAATCTAAATTGTTGAAATTTATTTACTCCATGAATGATGCATGTATATGAATTTTTTTGGAAGTTCCAAATTTTATGTAGTACAAAGTCAAGCGATCAAAAAAAAAAATCATTCATAAGTTATTTCACAACTTGTTTATGTATTCATTTTTTATTATTTTTTTTACTGCTTGACTTTGTATCAAATGAATTCAAAACTTTCAAAATTTTACATGTACAATTGTACATGCATAGTAGATGGATTTCAACCGTAATAAAATAAGAGAGTCAAAATGATAAAACTATAATTTTTGTGCTCGTAGAGTATAACAAATTATTGGAAGTACAAATTAACAATTGGGATCTTTCTGTTGGAACTTTATTGTTACACTAAAACAATTCGATCACATATACAGTTCAATTTAATATGCCACTATTGATCTACCTATGTCAAAATGGCCATCATGCAAAATTCATCAATTCTTAGGGAGCAGACGCAATACCTGATTCCATTAGTGTGTTTGCGTTAAGCTTCTCTCAAAAGCGATTGATGAACTTGTGTGAGACAGCGGCAAGAAAATATTCGTACTGATGTAGAGGTTGAAGCGTCGGCGGCCTCCTTAGTGATAGGATGAAGCCTTCCAAAGCTACAAGACTGCCCTTGTGAGATCGTGTTCACAATTTCTTAATGATCTCATATCTCTATTCTTTAATGGGGAGAAGTAGAGAAGGCTACAGAATTGACTAGATGACGACTAGAGAATTCTGCAACTTTTCGTATATCCTTGTGCTTTGAGGACCAATCTATTTATAGAGATGAGGAGTAGGCATATTGCCAAACCCTAACCCTAAACTGATTTTCTGGCCACATGCAAACTTTAAAAAACGTGCATCAAAAAACGTGCAACTGCATCAAAATCCGTGCAGCAGCTAGAGAATCGGTTTTTCTTAATTGCAAATTTCAGAATCAGTCCATCAATGATTTGATCTTTGCCTAAATTGTTCTACACATTTGTGGACCACATCCTAATGAATATATTGATTGTCTATTTTCTTATTTGATCACTTTAATTGACAACCATATATGACAGTAAACAATGAATAATTAGATTACATATATGCTCAATGTTGGCATTAAATCCAACGAGGTTGGTAATAAATCCAACAATCTCCCACTTGAGCAATATGTTATGACTTTTTAATTATGCATTGTGTTCCTTATGTGCGCACATTTCTTTACTGTCTTCCTTATATATTTCCAAACCAATTTGGTCCATCAACTATATCAGCAAAGGACTAAAGTGGCATTCGTCGCATTTATTCGCAACTAAACCCTCAATAATCACATCACTAATACAGCTGAATGACATGAATCATGATGTGGATGTGTAGCATAGAAATTACATGCCTATTTCTAACTTGGTCTCCTACTTAAATCTTAAAACTGAATTTCATAAATTAACTTAATTAGAGGTCAAACATAAACGAGAAACAGAATGTCAAAACTTCATAATATATATAACACTTGTTACATGTCACAAGTTACATATCCAAAATTGCAATGAAAAATAGAACATTAAATTATAAATTATAGACTCCCACTAAAACTGAATATTCTCAATAGAGATTACACCCATATGAGCAACATGCTCTACAAATTTAGCCGGTGTCCTTTAGTAAGAGGATCTGCTAACATAGAGTCTGTTCCTATATGTTCTATTTTCAATTCACCATTATGTACTCTTTTCTTTACAACTAAGAACTTGATGTTGATGTACTTGGACTTCGACGAACTTCGGTTGTTATTTACGTACAACACTGCCGAATTGTTGTCACAGAATAATTGTAGTGGTCTCTCAATAGAATCCATCACTCGAAGTCTAGTGACAAAATTTGGCAGCCAAACACCATGATTTGATGCCTCATAGCATGCCACAAATTATGCCGCCATGGTGGAAGATGCAACAAGAAATTGTTGTGCACTCTTCCATGAAACAGCTCCTCCGACTAACATGTAAATGTAGCCGGATGTCGATTTCATGCTATCCTAACATCCTCCAAAATCAGAGTCGGTATAGCTAATGACCTTTAGCTTCTCTGATTTCCGATATGTGAGTATATGGTCTTTTGTTCACTTCAGATACCTCAAGAGGCGTTGGTTTAGACTGAACTTGTCTCCCTTTGCCACAGGGGTATTTTCTAGTTTATAGTCATGTATGACATATCTTGCCAAAACCTTATCGATATAATTCCTTTGAGATAATCCTAATATACCTTGGGTTCTATTCCTCAGTTTTTGTATCCCTAGGACAAATGATGCATCACTAAGATCTTTCATCTTAAAATTCTTCATCAGAAAGTTCTTAGTTTGTTGCAACATACTTATATCATTACTCGCAAGCAAAATGTCATCGACATATAAAACCAGAAACACAAATTTACTCCCACATAACTTGAGATATATACACTCATCCACAATGTTAGACTCGAATCCAAATGTGACAATCACATTGTGAAATTTGTAATACCACTGATGAGACGCCTGTTTTAGCCCATAGATGGTTTTTTTTTTTTTTTTAAAGTTTGCATACCATAGACTTTGCATCTCCTGATACATAGTTTTCTGGTTGCACCATATAAATTGTTTCTTCAATATTACCATTAAGAAACGCAGTTTTAACATCCATCTGATGAAGCTCCAAATTAAAATGCTTAATCAATGCCAATTTGATCTTTAAAGAGACTTCCAAAAATAGAGTATTGATGATTCAAATAACATATCAATCGATATGTCTTCTTTTGAGCCGATAATATTGATTACATGTAAACATAATAATCATCACTATACTCTATGTACACATAATTTTAACAATCATTAACCTTCCTTTGGGCCGGTTAATACTTGCATTCATTAAATAAAATCAAATAGAAAGTCTCTTAAATCTTTAGTGACAACACGAGCTTTATATTTCTTTATTGGCAGTTCTGAATTTTCTCGAGGGTTTCCAGTATTGTCTAAACAATCTGGCCTACACCCGTCTCTGGATCTTGTTGAGTTTGAGTTTCAATAATGATTTTGTCCGTAATGGTGTTTTGAGTAAAACTCGGATCTATATCCATAAAACTTGCAACACCTAATGGAATATTTGCATATTTCTTTTTTGAAATCAATTATTTTCTCACCCCCCCCCCACAAACTCAACATTCTCGAAAAATTTCGCATTTTCAGTCTCAAATACATTATGTTCTGTAGGATTATAAAATTTATAACCCCTTGAGCGCTCGGCATACCCAATAAAATAACAACTAACTATCATTTCATCCAGTTTCTTTTCAGCAGGTTTATAAGGCCTTGCCTTAGCTGGACATCCCCATACTCACGATTTAGTTTTAATTCAGCAAATTTAAATTATAAATTATTAATTATAGTAAAGGCCATAGTGCTCAAAAAATATTTGATGATTTTTCCTTATTGTCACAACGCATCCGAATTTCACAACCAGGTAAGTTCCCAGGTAAGTCAGGGATCACTAGGATTCGCTTCAAATTCTGACTTGCCTAGACATAACTTGCCTTGATATTGTTACGTTCATAGTGTTGTAATTTGTCTTAATAAATCACCATATATTTTATGAGTCTTAATATCATCATAAAACCAAAGTATCGGTTTTCATTAAGCAGCTACCTTTGGGTAATGGGTCAATTTCTTATGATACTTTGGCACAATAATAAAGTACTGATAACCTAGAACATACCGAACAACATGAATTCCTTTGGGCCGACAATGTTGACATATGTGTAAAATTTTTGATCATCACTATACTTTATTATCACTCACTTGCACAAATAATTTTTGTAACAATTACCTTCCTTTGAGCCGATAATGATTACATCCATTAATTGCACCTTAACTTCCTTCATAAAATGCATTTGAATTAACCTCATCAAAAGAGGTACCTTTGGGTACAATTAGGAATCAATTAATTCAAATCTAAATTACATATCCCTTTGCCTTTAAAAGAACGATAATTTATACCCTAATTATATAATCTAAATGTGCAATCAAACTAACGCAAAAGAAAATTTTAATTGCTTCACAATAATTTGCAGTTTTCAAAATTTGGCTTAACCCTATAATCAAATTATTGCATACTTGTTGTGGTCTAAAAAATAGCAGCAGAATACTTAAAAAATAGCTTAACAGAATTGTGTTACTATGTTATATAAAAAAAAAATTAACAAAGTAACTGACCATGATTAATTTGACCCAAATAATACCAAAACTTTGATAATAAAATATTTACCATAATTCATTTTGGGAAAGTTTGATTTATTGATGATATAAGCGGCTTAATCAAATAAATTATAATAAGCCAAAAATAATAAATTCAAAATATATTGCAAATATAAGTTGAATTTATTCAGATTTATAATAAGCCGAATCACATGAATCCAAAATATATGATTCCAAATTTGTATTGACCCATTTCAACGCAGATAATAGCATATGAATACTTAACAAACAATTTCAAAGTAATTGAAAAATCAACAATCAATTGCTTATTCTATAGATCAATCCTAAACAAATAATTCAAATTGGCATAGGAGTGGCTCTGATATCACTTGTTGGAACTTTATTGTTACACTAAAACAATTCGACCACATAAACAGTTCAATTCAATATGCTATTATTGATCTACCTATGCCAAAATGGCCATCATGCAAAATTCATCAATTCTTAGGGAGCAAACGCAATACCTGATTCCATTAGTGTGTTTGCGTTAAGCTTCTCTCAAAAGCGGTTGATGAACTTGTGTGAGACAGCGGCAAGAAAACCTTCGTACCGATGTAGAGATTGAAGCATTGGCGGCCTCCTTAGTGATAGGATGAAGCCTTCCAAAGCTACAAGACTGCCCTTGTGAGATCGTGTTCACAATTTCTTAATGATCTCACCTCTCTATTCTTTAATGGGGAGAAGTAGAGAAGGCTACATAATTGATTAAATGACGGCTAGAGAATTCTGCAACTTTTCGTATATCCTTGTGCTTTGGAGACCAACCTATTTATAGAGATGAGGAGTAGACATATTGCCAAACCCTAACCCTAAACTGATATTCTGGCCACATGCAAACTTTAAAAAACGTGCAACTGCATCAAAATCCGTGCAGCAGCTAGAGAATCGGTTTTTCTTAATTGCAAATTTCAGAATCAGTCCATCAATGATTTGATCTTTGCCTAAATTGTTCTACACATTTGTGGACCATATCCTAATGAATATATTGATTGTCTATTTTCTTATTTGATCACTTTAATTGACAACCATATATGACAGTAAACAATGCATAATTAGATTACATATATGCTCAATATTGACATTAAATCCAACGAGGTTGGTAATAAATCCAACACTTTCGTCTTTAAATACTACATTTTATATGGTTAGCAAATCGATATATACACTGCATCTTATAATTCTATGGTTCGGGAAAACTACATGTGTATATATATACATTATACATACACACGTTCCTATTTTGTCTGTTTGAGAAAAAAAAAAAAATACGTCATACATGTGCCTTAAAAAATGGAAAATTTTCTAATGGTTTGTTGCTAATCATTTGTCGCTAATATTAACTGCTCCACAGACAAGTCGCTTCACAGTGGCGTAGCAGACTAGCAGTAGCACACAACATGCAACCAATTTTTTTTTTTTTTTCTTCAAAAGGCAATCATAATTCTATGCATAATTCATATGTAAGTTTTATTTTTGTACCGTGTATATTTGGGATATTTTTCATAATTTTTATACGAGAAACGCTTCCGTCAGGACAAGAAAACTTCATGATCAAGTGATAAATTGATATAATCATAGCTCTTTATAGAGTTGTATGAAAATTGTGTACTTCGAGATCGATTTGAATCTAACTTTAGCTCAGTTTGCTCAAATAGATTATAGATATATATTGACCAACTTAAGTTTAAATTTCTACTCAAAATTATTTTAGTTGATTTTCGTAATCTCGACTAGAAACAACTCAATATGTAATACTTTTATTTAATTTAGAATATTGTCATAAATAAGATAATATAAATACAAATATTTATATTTTAAAAAAATAATTGTAAAAATCGACAAAAATATTAGTAAGTAAATACTATAATTTAAGAAAAATGAACATTAATTATTACGCATATTTTTTAAAAATAATATAAAAAATACTTCTAAAAAATATTAAAGTAAACACTAGAAAAAATTCAAATAATTTAGCTCATATAGAGCTCAAGCTTGATTCAACTTGAATTTACCTGAGCTATATATAGTTCAATTGATTTTCCAGCTCGAACTCGATTCAATTCAGCTTTCTAATCGGATCTACCTAGAACTACATTGACCTTACTCGAGCACTTTAATTGTACGGCTATGGTACTATGCATAGTGCGGATTAGTCCATACTATGAATTAATATATTTATTTTCAAAATTTAAATAATCAGTTTAAACTTGATTTGAACTGTTTGACATGATCTTCATATGAAAATTTACTTGCAACTAAACTTTACATTTTGTAAAAAAGAATAAATAAATAAATAGGTAGAAAATCACTACTTTTTAATGGTCTAGAATTTTTAAGTGATTTTCTACATATCTAAAAAATTCTAAAAAAATAATATAATAATTGATTTAAAAGTATATTTTATATGAAGATCATGTTGAACAGTTTAGATCGGCTATTTGAACTTTAAAAACAGAGATATCAATTCATAGTACGGTCCAATCCATGCTATGCATAGTATTATAGCCTCACTCTATGCATAGTACACAATGGTCCATACTTTGAACTCATAATTTCATTTTTTAAATTCAAACATTCAATTTGAACCATTTATCACAAAATGTACTTAAAAGAGCATATTTTATATGTTTTTGAATTTCTTTACTTTTTTTACGCAGATAAAAGTTTACTTAATTTGAAAATTATGGACTATATATAAACACTGATTTTTTATCTATTTAAAAAATAGTAAACAAAATCTAAAAGTCTAAAATTTACTTTAAATATATTTTCATATAGGATTATGTTTAACGTTCAAATAAACTATTCGAACTTTACAAATAAGTTTATTTGAATTTTAAAAATAAATAAAATAAATTTTGAGCACAGATTGATATGTAACATGCGTATTATTATTTCTTCACTCATATGCTTATGCGAGAATCCGGCCTTGGTAAAGAGAATAAGGCATGACAGTTAGATCAAGTACAGATAGACAAGAGAAAAATAATTTAATGCAAAAGGCTATTTCGCCTCTCCCATTTAATTGCGATAATATGAAAAGCAATTTATGGGATAAGTTTTTCTAAAACAGGAAAATAAATGGTCATAAATTTTAGAAATTGATCAGAACGACAACAACAACAACAAAAAATCCCTCAAATGCAAGAAGAATTGTTGTTTCAGCGGTACAATACGATCAGAATTGACTGCGACGAAGATGGAAAAACAGAAGAATCAACTGAATTTTAGAGATCTCAAATTCAGCAGAAAAATCGCGGTCGCAATGGTGGAATTTGTTAAAGACTACTAGAGTTGGTAAAGATATTAACAGAGCAGCTCTGACTTCATGCAACATACTAATGATCAAATCAAAACAACGTTGTATATGATTTTGTGCTAAATCTGCTTTGTTAAATTTTTTACCCTGAAGAGTGCTTGTGAGTTGTGACCGAGCAAAAATGGGAAAATAAAATTCTGATTAGTTGTGCCTTCACCTACCCTCCTTTCTACTTTACTGATTTTGTATTTTTTATTTTTTATTTCAGTTCTATTTTTCTTCATAACTGTAATTCTAGTTTTAAGTGTTTGAATGATATTTGTAGTAAATTGGAAGATATTTATAATTTTTTTTTCATATAATCTTTGTAGATGAATTTGTCATCCACAATACACCTTTCCAGTTATAGAAATTCAATTTTAAAACAGTTGTATTTAATTTATTCTATTCAATAAGAATGATGTTACATGATATATATATTATAGATCAGTCCTACTATGAATTCATATTTTATGTATTAGAAATTCAAACAGTCGATTAGCCGTTTAATATAATTTTTATATGAAAATATACTTGAAACATATATAATTTTACTTAAAAAAAAAATTAAATGTGAAATTTGATCTTTAAATATTTGTTCATTAGGAGATGATTAAATAATTTGAATTGACTTTTTAAATTTTAAAAATAAAGATATAAATTTATATGAATTCATCTTCCTATCACTCTAACCTCACTAATTAAAAATAAAGTAAATATTTCATAAACGATGGTTCCAATCAGTTCCTTTATTGTCGAATCCGGATATTACGAGATAATGTACTGTTTGAGCTCCAATCCAGACAGTTCAATCAAAATTTGAACCAATTCAGCTCAAGCATGTAATGCACGGAATATCTTAATCGCTAGCACATAACGGACGGACCGGAGTCCGGATACAAACTACAAAATGTGGTAACTTTGGTGATATGATTTCCTTGTGTTCTCGGTAAGCTTTGTTGGAAGCATATCGGCTTGGGTCCCAATCTGGTGTCAAGTGTCAACTATACACCATCTCCAGACCCTCCAGTCTTCGACACTTTCCAGAAAGCTGGCAAGTGTCAAATCGGTGAGAATATCAACAAATACTCTGTAACGGACGTATCCATTTGTTTTCAATGGAGACCATGACAAGATTCACATTTGAAGCAATTCTGTTTATGTGAAGCAATTCTGTTTCTCTTACCCCATGATTCCGACGGGGAAATTTGAGAAACCGTACTACTTCCACCATCGCACCATTATTACTTGCATGATAGTTCATGAAAATATTTATTCTCTTTCTTACTAACTTCCTCACAACTCACAAGAGCGTGAGGCAATTTATTACATTATATATAATTAATTTTATAAAAATATGTATATATATAGAGAGGGGGGGTTTAGCTACTATGCTTATAACTCATTTTTGTGTTTTCAGTATTTAAATGGTCGATCTGAACTATTAGATGTGATCTCTATATTTAAATGTGCTTGGAAACCAAATTTTATATTTTTTTGATTTTTTTTTACTATTTATTAAGCCACTTTGAAAATTGCTGATCCAACGGTGGCTTAACAAAACAGTAAAATCAGAACCCACCGTTGAATCAGAGATTTTCAAATTGGCTTAATAAATAGTAAAAAAATTCAAAAAAATGTAAAATTTGGTCTCCAAGTACATTTCAATATAGAAATCACATCTAACAGTTCGGATCGATCATTTGAACATTAGAAACACAAAAATGAGTTATGAGCACACATATATATATATAGAGGTTGGCTACTATGCTTATATAAACATATCCTCATATATGCTTATAACTCATTTTTGTATTTTCAACGTCCAAATGATCGATTTGAACGTTAAATGTGATCTCTATATTGAAATGTACTTGAAAATCAAATTTTATATTTTTCTAAATTTTTTTACTATTTATTAAGCCACTTTGATATATATATATATATATATATATATATATAACATCATACACACACATGCACACTCTAATCACCTCCTACAATAATACCATCTCTGCTCCGCTAGATAGATACCTTCTCTCTCATTTCATTACCCCTTTCTTCCCTCCAAAAACACAAAAAAAAAGAAAGGAAAGGAAAAAATGAAGAAGAAGAGGAACAAACTTTCCCCTTCCCTCCCCTTACCTTCCCCTTCCGACAAGACGCAACCCACCTCCACCTCCACCTCCTCCTCTTTCTCCTCCTTCTCCTCCACTGCCTCTACCTTCCCTTCCCCTTCCCTCTCCCCTTCCCCTTACCACTTCTCCTCCTCTGTTCCCTTCTCCTGGGAGCGTAAACCCGGTGTTCCCTTCACCCCGCTCCACCCTCTTCTTCCTCCCCCTCGTTTCCCCTCATCCCGCCCTTTACCTCTTCCTCCTTCAAAAGTGAAATCCATTGACGGAAACCTCGCCACGATCCGACGGAGGAGAAAAGGTTTTGAGGTTTTTCTCGCCTTGATCGGACGCTTGGCGGGGCTAGATCCGTATCGTTCGTGTAAATCTGTGGCGTCCGATGATGTGACCAATCGTGAGGCTAAGACCAGCTGGAGCTCTCGCAGACGCCATAAGAGATGAGATCGAAGCTTGTGCTGTGTAATGTGTATTGTGTAGTGTATAGAGAGAGATCGATATATGGCACGTTTCGGTTCTAGTGTAGCACTCGTCGTGTGGTCTTCTCTGTGGTTGGACGCCAGATCGAACGCTTTGGTTGAGCACTTGATTAATTCTGATCTTGCATAAGATCATGCAAGCGCCATATCCAAATTGAAACTTCATTTGCTCTAGATTGTTTAATTTGTGTCATGATACCATAAGTAATTATATACCGAATAAAGTTAAGGTAATTTTTCTCGTACCTTGTGTGGATTTTCGCACTGTTTTTTTTGTTTGTTTTCGTTGGTTTTTCTCAAGAGTGCGGGCTCTATATTGTGGTGTTCGTTATTTTTCGCGCGTGATTAGTATAGAAAATTAATGTTCTTGTTTGTTTTGTCAGGATATGTGGCTTTTGAGTTTAGGATATTATAATAGTGCATTAATTAATGTTATACACGCTGCTTAATATGCCTTTTTTCCGCATTAAAAATCTCAAAAGTTGTTCTTTCTGCAAAACATTTTACCATCTTTTATAAATGAAACTTCAACAAACTTTTTATATAATTTTTTATTTCTTTCTTTTAATCCTCTCGTAGAGATGTAAGGGCGGATTGGTCTAATATATGTCTAGTCTAAACTGATCGATCCACATCAAAATTCATGATACTTAATCTGCACAGATTATAAAATTTTATGTAAGAATCTTGATGCTAATGGAACGACTCTGACCGAATATTGAATCGCTCCTTATTCCTCACCCTCGATATATAATCAGAGAATTTTGCATTACATCAGAGATCATTTAATTTGGGATACGCATACTGCATCACTAATAATTGCTAATCATTTGTGGGGATGAGATATTAATTAATTATAGGAGAATATACATATAAATTAATTGGTTTTAGAAGCTAGTACAGAGTTGGAGAAAACAAACAAGCAATTAAAAGGTGGAGTGTTTGTTGAGGCACGATGTCTGCCTCCTTACTGTCTTGCAATATTTGTTTGTTACATAGTATTTTATGACCTAATTAATGTATTATGTATAGCGTCTACCTCAATTAACGGGATTAATTGATGTCATTAGATTTGCAACATTTTCTTCATATTTTATAAAATGTGCCTTGGTTATAAAAGAATTATCAAAGTAATATAAGGGGGTACTTAGGTTAGGTGTAAGATTTTTGAAATATTAATCACATATATAAGAATTTAATTAGTATTTTTATTTTGACATATGCTAGTCCTTGCTATTCCATTACGTGTAGTCTAAAAAAGAAAGAAAGTAATATTATTGTAGTGTAGATTACTTTTTTTTTAAATTTAATTTGAATTATAAAATAAATCACTAAAAATAAGTAAATAATAATTGAGGATAACGTTAGCTCCCTCATATTTCAAATTTTAATTGTCTCTGAATAATATGTAGATTTTACTGACGCTTTAATTTCATTTTATTCAATGGATTGGAAACATCCTAAACAATTATTATCAGTGGTGGCGGAGCTAATAGAAAAAAAAGAAAAGAAAAGAGGGTGAACTCAATTGACAGCACTTTGTTTATCAAACTACAATTAGATATCGAGTGTTTTTTTTTGGCTTATTATATTTATAATTTCGTAGACCTTTTAAAAATTATCCCACATAATAATAATTCTTAGCTCTCTGTTGTGTCCACTATACATAAAAGAATATTGAAACATCAATTTAAAAATATTTCACTTTATCGGATGAAATAAATTAGTGTTACATAAATAGTATTTATCAAGATTAATAGATCTATTTGTGCAAGATTAATAGGATCTTTACTACAATATATATATATATATAATTGAACATCACCGCCTTAATTAACTTTTAGATGTATAACGGCATAACTAACATCGGCTGTAAACATATTTTGAATTATTATTATTAAAATTAGAATTAGAATTGCGGCAAAGAAAATAATTCACATTGTGAAATAGAAGATGAAGCATTTGAGAGTTGCTTCATCTGAGTAGTCAGTATGGGCATCAAAATTAAGTACAATTCATGTACTAAGGCTCCTGCAAAAAGGTGTCGCACCAAAAAGATTGGTAAAGTAGAATTATGCATAAAAGAGTAATCAGAAGAAAGATACTGAGATCATGTGTGACAGTAGCAAGATACTTTTCGCAATTGCAATAATATCCATAGTAGTCTAGTAGACAATAGCAATATAATTGTAATTGTAAGATAATTTCCATAATTGGAATATACATGCACCATTTTAATTCTTTTGGTCATGTTTGGTTGTAGAGTAAGTGATGGAGTAAACTCTCAACTCCACTTTTAAGAAGTCAAACGAGAAATAAATTTAAAGAAGTAAGATGGAGTAACATTTGAGTTAATCCGAATTAAGTTACTCTACCTTTCTAGGTGGAGTAGCTTACTCTATCTGTGGGTTCCGCAATTAGAGTAACACAATGTTATAATTTTCTCTCTTTTCATGAGCTTACTCCATCAAACTCCAATCAACCTCCAACCAAACATAATTATTTTAAAATACATTAGCTTTGAGTAAAAAATTTAATCCGGATTAACTTTACTCCACAACCAAACATGACATTTTAGTGCATGCGCCTCCACTATTTTTTACTACATAAAATATTTATATTTTAATTGAATTTTGTTCCTTAGGTTTGCTCTCATATTTGTTGAATTTATCTAGCCATCTTTAGTGGTTGATTTATAGAATTTGCATATAAAAGAAATTTATTTATTAAAAAAATTATATGTACCACAAACATATAAATATATGTAAAAAGGTACTTTCAGATAATAAAATAAACACTGCATCACAGATTAGAACTTCATGCACATATCATTTGATAAAACTAAGAAGGTCAAGCATAAGTAACATATTTTAAAAGCAACAATAATATATCATGAAATATCCTTTTGATTATTCCACAAGCAACATATTTTAACTACAATAAGATACACTAAACAAACTTTATATATCAATTTAATAAAATTTTGCCATAGAAGATCCTTTTGCAATATCAAGAAAGCACAAGATCCAAATAGATGACTTTTGGACTAAGCTTTTTCTATGGTTGATCCAATGCTTATCAATCATTTATTTAATGCAAATTAGAAAAGTATTGATACGATGCTTCCTATAAGATCCAAAAGTTGACATGATTTCTTGGTTTTTGTATGAAGTAACTTGTTGCTCCAAATGAACAAAATATTTTGTTAGTAGAGAGGAATCGGTAGCTTCTTAGGGGCAAGGTGTGTGCCTAACTTTAAGTTTTGGTTATCTTTCTTTTCATCCTCCCTACTAAATAGCATGCTATTTTTTTTGGAATCCAATCCTCTATTTGTCCAGAGAAGATCTGAGCCGTTGATTCTATAAATCTCAGCCACTCATCAAAACAGATCTTAATCTCAGCCTTTAATAAATAATTTTGATTTTATACACCTGTTTCATGTTGTCAAACGTGTAGAAATCTAAATTTAGTGATTTATATCCATGCTACATATAATGCCACACAGAAATTGTATCACTGAATCTTCTTTTCTCTTTATTTTCCACGCGTTTTCTCCCACGCGTTTTCTTGAATTCGTATCCTGTGAGATATCTCAAACTTTGAGTGACTTTAAGGAAAATCTCAACTGTTTAAATGCATTTTGCACGAATCTCAAAGCACACATAATACTGCCCCTACATCACCCCGAATAGGCACCTGACACGTGGTCACGCAAAAAGTTGAGATATCTCACAGGATAGGCACCCCGAATAGCCTCCTTTTTTTTCTATTTGATCTTCTCCATTTAATCTTCTCCATTTGATTGAACACCTCCATTTTTTTTGTTTGATTTCTTTTTTCATCATGTTTATTTTCTATTATTTTCTAATTATATTATTTTCGAGTCCCTGGTTTTCTTTTATTATTTTTCTTGGTAAATGACAAATGCTTGTTAGCTTTCAAGTTTTATTTTGACATATGCGAATTTTTCTTATAAAATTTAAGAATAAGACGAACAAAATTACTGATCAATGTGAATCAGTTTTTTTTATTTAGATCTCAAAAATAAGAAAATTTTTAAAGATAGGGGCATACATGTCATATTTTTCAATTTACATCTGAAAAATATGGAATAAAAATTAATAATCAATGTGAAGTAGTTTTTTTTTAATGTAATGTCTTTCAAATTAATTGTAAGCTCTATCAAATTAACCCGTCTTCTATATTTTGCATGTCGAATCAATTGAATTACACAAAAAAATATTCTTAATAACAATTCATTTCTTTCAATATTGCATCTTATGATAAATGTGAATTTTTCTTATAAAATTATATTTACTTGTCAATTTTACAAATTATCCCCTTTATGTTACTTTGATGGAAATTTTAAATGTTGTTCACTTATTCAAATAATATATTATTAAGATCCAATCCAATCGTTTGCTCTTATTATTGATGAACACATAATTATAAAAATTAATTAAAAATTAATTATATTTACAAAAAGTTAACAAAATAATATTTCAATCTCCGTTGCAACGCACGGGCACTTGACTAGTATGGAAAAATGTATTATCTAGAAAAATGCTTTATGGCTAAATGTAAGTAAACGAGTGAGATTATTATATAAATATTTGTATTTTAATCGAAGTATAAATAGTTTACATTATGATTCTTTATCTTGTTGTTAGTTTTATTATGCAATGCATAGCTCATTATGTATTTTATAATATATTTATTTTTTTGAAAATTTTGTTATACAATGCATAACTTATTTTGCTACATGCAATTCCAATGCTTACATTTGTATATATCATAACTTTTTTGTTTTGAGTTGAATATATATCAAAACTAAACATCGAACTATGACATAACACTGAGGGATGTTAATATTTTCAGAAAAAAAAATAGAAGGATAGTAACAATGGTGCACCATAAGCCGTCCTAAACAAGCAACATTATTTTTCTATAATGTTTTTGGATATAATAAAAGATATTCTAATCAGTCAATTCTCTTATTTGGAAGGCAATCAAGGCATGTTCTCAAACCAAAGTTAGAGAATGGAAGCTCTATATCTCTTTTTTTTTTAAGTAAAAGTAAACATATAGCTGTCACAGCACCCATCACATCTCTTTATTATTTTTCAGTACAAGTACAATGATAGCAATTTTTATAGAATAGAAAGAACCGAATTATTAATTTGATTCCTTTGGACATTTTTTAAGAATGATATCAATTCTTAGCCACAAAAAATGTCATGTCTGCATACAATTTCTAAGAGTAAAATTAATAATTCGGTTCTTTCTATGATATATCTAAAAAAACTTATCTTTCTAATTCTATATAAAATATTTAATACATTTCTAAAAATTAAAAAAATCTGGACATACAGAGTATACCCGCCTGAAATTAATTTCTATTCAACGTCCGCTAGAATTTGATTCTAGGTCTTAGTGGTGGATGTAGGAGTAGGTTGAATGAGTATTGGATCAACTTTTAGGTTCAATTAACTCTATTACCGTATAATTAGCAGCCTTCTATCAAATAATTTAAAAATTTACAGCGGTAGAGTTTTAAAATGATTTTATGATGAATTATCAATCAACTTTAATTTTTTTTTAAAAATTCAGCGGTGAAGTTTTATTTTTTTTATCATTTTTTTTATACAATAAACTAGAAAATTGTAAAACTAAAGCATAACAAATTACAGAAACCTTTGGTACAGTACATCTCTTTCCCCCAAAAGAAAAACATGATAATTATTTATCTTTCTTCTGTTTATTTGTACATATCTAACTTATTACTGAATAAGTCATAATGCCAGTGATTACATAAAGCTTTGGCACATCTCTTTCCACCAAAAAGAAAACATGATAATTATTTATTTTGCATCTGTTCATAGGTCAAACAGACATCATTTCCTATTGGCAATTATCAAGTTAGTTGTTGGTTAATTTCCAGATCTAGTACTTAAGATCATGGGCGGATCCAAAAATTTTCTTAGGAGGGCAAAAAAAATCGAATTGGATTTAAATAGCTAATTAAATTTAAATCCATTAACTAATTGAGCACTCGATAAATAAACAATACTTTGACTTATATTTTTCTAATGCTCTGACTTGTAATTTCGGATACGTTAACTCATAATTCTAATTACCAATCATAATTCAAGAAATTTATTTTGATTTTAACACTAAATTTAACCCGAATAACAAATCAAACATCCAGAGGGTGCAAAAAAAAATTCCAGGAGGGCAAAGTCGATCAATACCGATATATCACCACTAAAACTCAAAATTTAGAAGGGACAACTACCCCCTGTTACATGTTGGGTCCACCTTTGAAGACCAGCAATGTGCATCTTTTTTCTATTATTTTTTTAATATTTCACTCTAGGCCAGTATAACCCTGTTATTTCAGCAAAAAATGTTGAAGAAAAAAAAAAAAACAACTATTAAAGAACAAAAGATGTTTCAGTGAAAATAGGAAAAATGTAGAAAGCCTAAAAATGGCAAGTAAAATAATAGAAAAAATAGAGAAGAACACAATCTAGAATTGTATATAAACCAAACCTTGTATTGCCAATAATTGGATGTCTAGTAAATCACCTTTGCATGACAATTTGCAGATAGTTTAAGGAAATGGACACCTCCATTTTTCATGAACTGGAGAAGATAAAACAACAATAACTCCATAAGAAGCTTTTGCCCTTTTTCTGCTTCGGTGATGGTGATGGTGATGGTGATGGTGGTGGGGTTCACTAACTAGTCCAGATCCATTTAACACACAAAAGGTCTTGTTTGGCACAGTTTTTCTAATTCACCTGCTGACCTGCACACTAAATGCAATCTTACAAAACTGGTTAATTTGAGTCACAGGAATAGGGAGAATGAATTTATTAAAATTGCTCACTTATTAGCAAATGAGAGTAGACAACTGGGATGTAATAGTTTTGAGTCTCTAGCTTGAGGTATTACGAAATGAAGCATGTAATAGGCCTACGGGCTGTCAGGAAAGCAAAAAAAAAAAAAAAAAAAAAAGTTTCATACGTGAAAAAGGGATTTTTTTTTTTATAAACTAGAATTAGAAAAAGGCTTTTTATATTATTTTTTTTACAAAAATCATAATAACCGAAATGTCATTTTGATTCCGATTTTTTTTTTTTTTTTGGAACCATGTATTTTTACAATTTTTCAACGTATTTTCTTCTCGAATTAAAAAAAAAAATAGAACCGAAATGACATTTCAGTTCTTATGATTTTTATTAAAAAAAAGTAATCATGTTGGTTTCATAATTTTTTTTTTCCTAATTATGGTTTATTAAAAAAATTCTGAAAAAGGCATCTCCTGGATAAAATTTATTGGATCAGTTGAATTTGAGAAATGTCCGTGTTATGATATAATGGAAGGCCTTTCTCAAAAAAAAAAAAAAAAGTTATATAATGGAAGTCGCTGAAAATAATAAAGCCCAAGTTGGTTGCTTGTTATCAAATGACATCTGATTTTAGGCCCAAAAAAAAAAATTGGTTTTCATGGGCCATTTTTTCTTTTTTCTTTTTATCGAAAAAATGGTTATCCCCTTGATATTGTTCTGTTTTCTTCACTTGATTAATTTTTCGGCTAATCTTTTAGACAATGTTTGGTTTGATTGTGGAGAAAAGTTAATGAGAATTAAATTTCTTATTTCAACTTGCTCCATATATTTTACACTTTGGTGGTTTTAAGTCATAGTTTAAATCAATCCATCTATAAAGTTAATATGTCTGAAGAGGTGAAATATTTGCTTCATATTAACTCTTTTCTTTCTCCGTCTTGCTACTATTTAATCCTCATTTGATGGCTAAGTGTAGAGTAACAAATTTACTTCATCTTTTCCTCCATAATTAAACATGACCATTAAAAGTTTAAAACACGTGATATAAGATTACTGTCAACTCAACCAAAACAAGTAACATAAAAGTTCCAAAAATGGGACAAAAGACAGTAGGTTACCAGTAACATTGCTCTTTTATTTCATATTTAATGTACAATCAAAACTATGTAAAAAAAGGCCAATACAGAGAAACACAGCACACCCCCAAAGGAAAACTCCAAGAAAACAAAACTCCAATCCCCCTCCCTCCCCTCCAAAGGCCAATAAAGAAATCTCAAATATTTCTAGCAAAATCCACTCTATCCATCATATCCAAAACCCTAATCCTCTCCGCTTCAAGATCCACAACTGGAGGCAGCCAGTTGCCGGTACTCTTACTCAACCTATCATTTTTTCTCAATTTCAAATTACATCTCCTCTCAAATTCTTGACTCTTACTCAATCCTCTATACTTGGTTAAGTTAGACACAATTTTACACACCTTTTTTTCTGGGTCCTCTCTGGTAGAATTAGCATTTGATGACGAACTCTCGGTATTTTGAGGCTCCAGAGAGAGAGTCAATTGTTTTATTTTCGGGGGAGACCGCACTGGGGACTTGGATGGAGATCTATTGCCCCCATTTAGAGGTCTTGTTTGACTAATTAGGTGGTGTAACCATGTGAGCAAGTCTAAGATGTATGCATCAGTTTTTACTTTATCAGCATGGTACAATGTTTCTATCTTTATGACTTCGGTTTGCACTGGGCCGTTTGATCTCCGCACTTCACCCCTGAAATTTACAAGGAAAATGAGCAAAGGATATTAACAGTGTTTATAATTTTCACATATTTTAATTGAGAGGAGGGTTCAAATGCCTTCATTTTTTATGCTTGCATCATGCCTCCACTTTTTAATTTTCTAATAACAAAAAAATTAAAATTTATACGACAAAATAAAACCAGTAGATGTGATCTATATTATTTTCTCTACATGCACATAAAAAAATATTATTCTTTGATTTTGATTTATATGAATCAATAAGTTGCAAAATTAACGTCCATAATTTATCCAAATCAGTGTATTTTTGCAAGCTCTTGATACTATTTAAAACAAAATCAAAATGTCGAGATCTTTTATGTGTAAATAGAGAAATGATATACATCATATCTAATGGTTTTATTTTGATATTTAAGTTTTATATTTTAAGTTATTGTAGTTCTAAAAATGGAGGCATGATAGAGTCATAAATATGGAGACATATGAACCCTCCTCTTTAATCGAATACTTAAAAATAGTATACAGGTGCGTACCCAGTATTAGCCCATTCGCCGACCCACCCAAATCCATGGTGGGCCCTGGTTGTGTTACTGGCCATTGGTACTAGCCATTGTAAAGTATTATCGATTGAGGTTCTCAGTAGAGGTAGCGAAACCTGAAACGAGTAATATTATTTAATTATACAAAATAGAAAATAATAATGACCAATAAAAGGTGATCGGTACAGTGCTTAAACAGGACTGGTAAATAATACCTCTTGAGCAAGAGGCAACGGCTGTAACCTATTTTTCAAGGCGTATTTAATTCTTGGTGACAAACCTTGGTATAGAGTGTCTCTTGTATTTCGAGGCACTGAGCTTGACCTAGATGCCTTTTTCATTAAAATAAAATAAAAGGAACAGAAATGTTAAAATCAAATATTCTAAAAAGAATATATTAGAAATACGCTAAATTTAATCTTCCAACTATTTTAAGCTGGCTATTTCTGATTAACTCATCTCATGTTACAAAAATGAAAAAAAATATTGTGAAACAATAAATAAAGTATTTTTCTTCTTACTATGAAGTCAATGTGTGTAATAATGTTGGCATAGTGCAAAGATAGGCCAGCAGGACCAAGACTCTGACAACTATTAGTTGACCCATTCTCAAGTTCTCCAGCTGCAACATAACAAAAAATGTTTCACAAGAAAGAAAATTTCAAGGACCAATATGGAAATTCTAATATTTGAAAAATAAAGAAAGAAATAAACAATGATATATTTACCAGGTACATCAAAAACTCGATGTATCTCCAAATGCAAGAAGTGCACAATGTCAACAAGCTTCTCAATAACCTGAAAAGATAAAACAAAAGGTATATTTAATACATGATTAGGTTATATTTTAGAGAAGTGAATCATATGCAAGAGAAAAAGGGATGCCTACCTCTTCAAGCATTTTAAACCAAAGAGATTTTTTCTGCAATCTTTTCACATGCTTCTTTTGGTTCTTTAGTTCCTGCTCTATTATTTGCATTGTATCTGCAACATTTCAGTTTTTATTCCACATGAGAGAGATATCAAGAGAGAGAGAGAGAGAGGTAGATAAAGAGATGAACAGTTTAGAGAGAGACAGAAAATGGTAAATAAAAGAACCTCTTTCGTAGTCCGCAAGACTAACATCTTTCCTCCTTTGTTTGAATTCTTGCTGAAACTTATCCAACGAGTGCATCTCATGGTACAACTCCTAAAATTATTTCAAAGATAATTGAAAAATAAAATCGGAAGTAAGCAAAATTTTAGTTATCAATTGAAATTTCATGTACCGCGGTATTTTTAACAAGGTTGAGAAGGTATTGCATCTCCGCCCTTGCTGTCTCCTTTAGTTGCTTCTGTGGCATTACTTCTGAATCTAGCCTGATTATTAAGAAAAATATGAAAAAGTTAATAATGGACTACATAAATTAAAAAAAAAAAAATGAAAATAGAATTAAAATAATTAGTTTACTTGGAAAAATATCTATCCAAGTTGTGCCATTGTCGGTCCTTGCATCGGTTTCCAAAGCGAACAATCTCGCTTGCAAATACATTCAGTTCACGCCTACAAATGGGAGAGAAAAGAATTATATTTATACTTCTAAAAAATTCATAATTATTCAAAAATAAAAATTTAAGGATAAGAATGGCACAGAAAAGAAAGAGAAGAGAACAAAGTACACCAAAATATACAACACTCAATTTGCCCATCATAAGAAAAAATGAAAAAAGAATAATAATAATAATTAACCGCGCCAGACCTTTTGTCAGCTTCAACAAGCCGCTCCAACTCACTGGCATCGCTTGATACCAGTCTCTGAACCCCGTCAGAGTTAAAAACCACCTCCTTTAAGTACTTAATATACTCTTTTGAGAGAGAATTAATGAGATTTGCGCCTTTGACAATGGTATTTGCCACCTCAAATGCAAGAATGCAGATAACAGTTCCCTTTGCGGTTGACCCGGAGGCAAAGCCGGTGCTCGGAGTCAAATTCACCATTCCACTCACGATCAGATCAAACCCTTCTACGGCCTTGCCAAAGCCGGCATTGCTAACTCTCCCCACAATGTTCCCCCCAGATGTCTACATAATGGAATTCATCATGAATACAGGGCTATTTTTTTTCTAATAAATTAGTATTCATTCATGCCAGATTGTAATAAGCTTTGGGAAATTAAATATCTCTTGTAAATAAGTATAAAAATATGGATATTTCTGATTAATTCTATAGGAACTAAGAAATGCATAATTCCAGGCTACTCATCAAATGTAGCGGTATTTATTATTTCTATATAACCCTTCAATTGTTGCAAATGTAAATGAAATACATCAAATTTGGCCTAGAATTGTAGCAACTTTTAAGTTATGACACCATAACCAAAATTGCTTACCCTTCCTGCTGAAAACGGTCAACAATGAAAAAGAAAAAATAAAATAAATTACCTTGCTTGACCCCGAGTTCTTTGTTGCTGTGCTATTTATAGTAACGCCCTTCATTTTTTGAACTTCTTTCGGGGCCATCGTCTCGGGATTCTGATGCTTATTTTCAGATAAAGAGGTCTGACGAGGCTCGGTCTCTGTTTCAACTATTTCATCAATTGGTGTAACATTACGCCTTTTTGGAGGCTTTGTATATGTAAATGGTTTCAAATCTTCGACTAATTGAAATGCACGAAAGGAGAGTTCGCTAGGTGTTCTATCTAAAGGGTTTGCACTCGAACAAACCCCTCCCATTTTCTCTTTATTTTTATGATGATTATTTTTTTTAAGTTGGAATTAAGTGGTAAATACCATATAATGGTGTGTATTGGAATGAGATATGATGCTGATATAGCTTGAGAAGATTATTCCATCAGCATAAACCTGTCACATAAGAGGAGAATGCTGAATTGCCTTATATAAAAACCGACCCATTATATATATATATTAAAAAAAAAAACTCAGAAATCATGAGGAAGGTATTTGAGGAGTAATTTGTTTATGAAAAATTGGTGAATTGGTTTGAGAGGTCGAAACATTGGATTTTTTACTTGACTACGGGAATCAGAAATTATTAATGAATGATCAAAGGGAAAGAAAACCAATCCTAATATTAGAAAAGGATACACTAAAACCTACTTAACCAAATCACAACATAAGAAAACGGATCAAAATATGAGGAGGTTGAAAGAGCGTGATTGACTCGATTGAGAACAGAAACCCAAATCCGATTGAATCGAATAATGCCCAGGAACCCCAGAAAGATTCGATCTTTGCACAACGACTTCATATTAAATCTTAATAAAATATATGAGGAACTGGAAGGAAGGAAAAGCACACCTTTGTAGACCAACGAAAGAGGCTGGATTTCTTGAAGAAGGTAAAAGGTCAAGGAGGAAGAGGCTTAATAGAAAGAATTTAGAGGCGGAGTTGTCGTAATCCATTGAAGAGAGGAGAGAATATGTCAAAGCTTAGAGGATTTGATCAAAGGAAATAAATTTTATGAAAGAAACAGTGGCTGCTTGTTTTAAAATATGATTTTGGTGTTTTGTATCTTTGCTTGTTTCTTTTTGTTTAATGGTTTTCTAGGGGCTTGATGCGGGTACGGATTACCTAAAGTAACCGAAATTTTGAGTTTATATTCCAACCGTTAATCTGTTTCAGCACGAATATTAAAGGATCCTCATGCATTCACTAAAGATCGGTTGTCCTGGGTATGATCGAACGGTTGTAATTCAAAATCAAAATTTGAGCTACTTTGGGGAATCTGTATTCGCTTGATCCGGGATTATATCAACAAACCCAAATTCAACGTCAATAATAAAGGAATGACAGATCTCCTGTCAAATATACTGGACATGTCCGGTTTTTTAATAACTGAGCGCTGATCCGCTTAATAATGGGTAAGTGTATTATCCATTGTTTATAAAATGGAGGAGATAAAACAATGATGGAGATTTATTGGCGCTGACCTATCGGAGGAAGTGGTGGTCAAATTTAAAATAATAATCTCTTTGTCTGACAGTGGTCCCACTATAAGCTGCTCCAGAATTCAGATGGAACCTTGATAGTCTCTACTCTCTACCATATATTTTTTTTAAAAGCTGCTCATTCTTTTATTCATAGCATTTTAAAAAATAAATACATAACATCAATATTGTAAAATGTTCAAATTAACAAAACTTCAATGATTTATTGGGCTCATAACGGTAATTATTCGCTACGACTCAAGAATTAAAGTACAACTCGGTATAATTAGCTCATTGTTTGAACATTCTGCAAAAATGATGTCAATGATTTATTTTTTATTTGTGTATTATTATGAATACAAAAAATGGGTTCGAACAAGTGATAAATAATTGGAAAATTCGAACTTCTCCAATAAAAAAATAGTAAGATATTAGTACTATACCACTAACAAAATTTTTTATCATATATTACATTTTTGACAGCGCAAGCTTTGTAGTAATTTAAGAAAATAGAGAGATGCTTGTTGCTCATTTTTCTTGCTTGTGTGTTTGCATACTCGTTCTTTGTTACATGTAGCAGGTGTGTATTACTTGATCTACTTCATTTTTATCATGTTAGAATTTGTTTTCCCTTTTTTATTAAATATTTTCATTCCAAAAAATATTAGGATAGAAAATCTTGGTCTAATAAAAATGCGTAAAATTTATTTTATTTGGGAGGAGTTACTTGACAGCTTTTTAGTTTGACAAACTTGACAATATTTAAAATCCAACATGATATCATAAACTATCTTATCAGTATATTATATCTATAATATATTATGAGATTTTGGGTGAGTTTCACCATACGTCAAATACTTAAAATTTCAAAAATGCGAAATTAACGGTCCTTGTCGCATCAACAAACAATACCTAAATTGTATAAAATTTGATAGTTAGGCTATCTATCTATATGTTCATAATACACTTGCAAATTTACTTTCTTCTTTTCAATATTATTTTAATTTTTTTAAATTCATTGTCAAGATTGTCAACATAACTATTGTCAAGTGATCCCTTCTCTAATTTTTTGTTTATCTTTGGGCTTGTATAATTTTCTATTTGTTATACATTTATGATTTATTTTTTGTTTGTTAAAAGTTACTGGAATTTTCAAAATACAATTTGCATACTAAACTTAAAAAAAAAAAAAAAATTGAAAGTATGAACATCCCATAAAAAACAAATATATAATATTTAAATGAGAGACAAATTGATACTGTTAAAATGGAGAAAGATCAAGGGTTGATACCTAACCTGGTTTTATTTGAATGTTTGATTATATCTGCAAAAAGGAGAAGTTTGACATGTAGCCTTTATTATTATAGCTAATAAAATTGAACAAATTTTATTTTGGTAGAATTTAAAACTGCCATCCAAATTTTATAGAAATCATTACACGTCATTCTAATTTATTCGAAATTGCATCAATTACATGATAAATATGTTACTAAATATAATTGCACAATTTCAATTCGACCTCGACTTTGAAATCCATTCATGTGCTTCTTATCCTAGGGCTATTTTAATTTATTGATATGTCATATGTGTGATCGGAGATTATTATCATGGCTTTGTTAACCAAAGGTCCGATTTTTTAATTAGTAGCATTTTTTTTAAATATATAGTATAGGGAAAAATTTCGGAACATAACATGGCTGCGGGGAACCATGGCGGTTTAGTAAAACATGTCAATAACGGTCGGGTGAGTTATTTTTTTTTACACAATCTAATAAATTATCAACTCAAAATAAATTATCAAAACAAAAAAAATATTACATACTTTATAAAATAATACAAAGTCTAGCAAAATATTACACAGTTTATAAAAATAGACATATAGGATTAGGATCTGGTTCGAGTTCAATCGAGTCGATTCCGAATCAAATTGGGGGGGTGGCGGGGGGCAGCTTGGATTCAACTCATGAATCAACCAAAGTGACAATTAGCTCGAATAAGTTTCAACTCGAGTTATTAACAAGTTAAATTCAAATTGTTTTGAAACAAATTACAAATCATGAGTTTTTTGTGCATTCCTAATACCTGTGGTGTTTCACTAAGCTATCGAGGTCTATAACAATCGTACTTTGTTACGAGATCTTTAAATACCGAGATATTATAATATTTTTTAAAAATAATATGGATTAAAAAAAATTAGTTTTGATTTAGTAACAAAATTAATGCTTTTTCGTATGAAAAATTATATATTTAAAATTTGAATTGAAAATTCTCTTGTAAATATTAAATAGTTAAGTAATTTGATCTTTAACTTTTATTTAATAAAAAATACTACGGATAAAGAAGAAGTCGGATCATAGGTGCTTTTTTTTAAAAACAAATATGTTGTGATTACGTGGGAATAGCAGGAAATTGTGATTTCAAATTCAGCGTTCAATTTTCTTTGAAATTTGTATATGAAAAAGTATCTGTTTTGAAATTCGAGCATAAAAAAAAATTAAACATTTAGATTTAAAATCGCAGGTTTCCTGCTATTTTCACGTAATTACAGCAGATTTATTTCCGCTTTTTTGGTGGAGTGTTTGGTGCTACGTGGCAAGTATATAATGTATATGGTTTATAGTAGCAAAAATTAGGGATACGACATTTTTTGGTGGTGCGGAGGTCATCTTTTCATTTTTAAAATTCTCTGTGGGCTGAAGTCTCTGTTTATTTATTTTCAACAACTGGAGATCATGAATTGTTCATTGGTTTCCTAATTGTTCTAGATTACACAAGTAGATATACCGAACCAGATTTTTTATTAGAGAATGAATATTCGTGCTTATTATAGATTAGAAGTTTTAAAGATCGAATATTGATCTTAAATTGTTGGGCTTAATTTTTTTCATAATCTCTCTTCTCATTTAAGAGAGTTTGCATTTCTTTGTAAGAATTTTCATGTAGTTAATAACGTTGTCTTCTTATATGGTTAATCATGTTGTTTCTTTAAAATTTATTTGACTAATATTTATATAAATCATTACTGCTAAAATTCAATTAGTTTTGGATTATATATTATTTTTCAGAACCAAATCAAAAATCTAAAAAAAATTCTAATGTAAATAAAAGCAATTAAATATATATTGTAAACATGATTTTGAATGAAGAATTGACAAAGAATAATACCATGGTCTTATTATCCGGATTGAATCAAGACTTATTTAAAATAAATAAATAAAGTCAATGCCCCAGGACGTGGTTATTATTTGAGTGCATAAAAGACTAATAATAAATATAACAGAAAAACGAATTGACCGAAGAAATTCAAATGCAATTTAAAACAATCATTCCACATAATTAATCCGGCAATGAAAGATATATTTTTATTTTCATCCGTTGGTAAACTATGGTTGGAATTAATAATATGTTAAAATAACTAACAATTAACATCCAATTTTGAATTAACTTATGTTATGTGTCATACAGGAGCCATAAGTTATTACTAATGAATTGCCAATATAATTTGTCAGAAAAAAATTAAATTATTTTCAACCAAAATTTTTGAAGCTAGCACACATTATAATTTATATGCAAATGATCACAAAAGACCAAACTAAAGTTCTATGCTTCGTTAAATTTATTTGTCTGATTTTGGAGGTTTCTTTTAAAAAAAGGTGTGGAGCAACTAATCTATATGTCTGTTGCCTCTAGGTCAACTTTGGATTAGCATTTATGACGAAATTTAAAAAAAAATAAAGACAACTAAGATATATGCCAAAATATCTTCAACTTGAGGATTATCTTTTAATTTTTTAAATAAAGTAATAGTGGATTCATAGAGAGCGCGTGGGCGTGGCTTTACTTTTTCCAAATATATTCAACGTAATTATTAACAAAAATAAAGGAAATCAAAATAATCAGGAAAATTATTTAAAATGTTTTCACCTATTATACTATGGTGTGGCTATCAGCATCTGCTTCATGAGCTTGCTTTTTTAATTATTTATATCATATTTTGAAGAAAAAAAATCCAAATGACTCGGCAAATTATTAGGTTTCAATGGTTTCCAATAAACTTGTAACAACCCGGTAATATGTATTCTTTTAATTATTTTAGACATATTGATAATATTAGAAAAGTTTAAGATTTGAATTGCAAAATAAATAAAAATAAAAAAATGAAGAAGGTCAACGTGGCATCCATGCCACGCGGGCCCTCCTTGTAACCCCTTGAAAATGTTTTCTTCTATATTCAGTTAAAAGTAAAATCAAAGAGAAAAACAAAGAAAAATAAAATTAAGAAGAAGAGACCAGAGAGAAATTCCGAGAAAATAAGAATTATTTTGATAATTTTGTTTATATTGATTGATTTCAAATTCGATTGGAATTCCGATTATGTCGCGTTGATTCTGAACAAGTGTTGTATCTCGAATTGAATTTTTGAATTGATCGCTTATAAGGTAATCTGACTTTTCTATAATATGTTTTCGATTTGAATGGTTCATTGGGTTCTGAACTGGGTAGTTAAATTATGATAGTATATTTAACTGAAATATGGTCTAAATATTGAAGTTATTTTTAATGGACTGGAATACTGAAAATCGCCAGTTTCAGAAATTCTAACTGAAATGGAACTGTTGTTATTGAAAACCTAAATCCAACTGATATTGCCGGTTAAATATGCATACGTAATTTGATATTTAATTGTGTGGATTAATTCAGTTCTATTGAAATGGTTGTTTACTGTTATTAAGTCAATTATAGAGAAGCTGTGCCATTAAATAACTGGTTACTCGGCTTTGTAGCTGACCTCGTATTGCTTCTATTTTCTTTCTATTGCGATGTAGGCTGAAAGAACAACAGATGAATGCGAGAGTGCCGCTCTATCACGTCGCGTGCTCGATCTGGCCGCCGGGGCGTGACAAAACTAAAAAATGTCCCCATAATTCCTAGCCACCCCTTTCACTATTGCATCTAACTAAATAATATTAACCAGTTATGTACAATATCAATTGTGATTCACTAATTAGAATATGTTCTCTTTTTTTATTTTGGGTGAAGGTCCTTATGTTCTTTTCTTTTCATATTTGCTCATGATTCTCATAATCCTGCCGCCCAAAGTAACAATTAATATTATCCCATGCATTCCGAATAGACACCGAATTAAACATGACTTAAATTTAGATAACTGAAATTTCAGTTAAATCATAGGATGCGGACCCGTATTAGAAGGATATCAACAATGCTAAATGATTTGTTTCTCCCATTTAAAACAGATTCTGTAATAATGAGTCATGAGCAAAAATGTTTTCACTGACACCCCACACATTTATATTAACACAACATTTTTAATAAAATTTAATGTATGGACAATTTTAGTTCTCTTTAAATGTTTTGCTGATTATCACATTTTTCCATAGTATAATTAATGTAGTGGTCATTTATTAAATTATTTGATTCCCATACTTGCAAGATATTTTTTTTCTTTTTTTATTTTATTTTACATTGAGGTAATCTTTCTCATAGAAATATATATAACTACAAACTTTACACGAAAACTAACAATTCAATTGAAATTTTAAGCATTGAGCCATCAATTAATTTCCACTCAAACCAGATTAATCCAAGGTATGTATTTAACTTTTTTTGTAATTTTTTATATTATGATAAACTTGCTTTAATTTTGATACTTTTATTTACGAAAAAAAGACGGCTGCTGAAAAAATTGTAAACTTGCTTTAATTTGTAAACTTTATGAAAAAATTGTTAGCTTCTCGGAAACCCCGAATTGATATTATTTTGAAGCATCGATCGTTGTTCCGGTTGCTAAGTGCATTCCAGTAGATGCATGAATCCGTTGTTTGATACTTATTATATATAGTTTATTTTAATTAAAATTGTTTATTAATGTTTTGTAACTAATTTATATTTATTAATTGAATAGATGGATCAATCTTCTAACCAATCGGAAGAAAATCTAGAAAATCAAGCTTTGAATGGTGCAAATAAAAGCAATCAGCTTCTTAGTTTGAAGTTTGAAAATCGTGATGATTTGCTTCGTGTCGTTCGTAAATTATATGGTGCTAAAGGTTATGTGCTAACAACTCGTGGTTCACGATCAAATAAATTTTTGATTTTGCATTGCGACAGAGGCGGTGTATATCGAGACACCCGAAAAGTTCCTTCTGAACTACGAAAAAGAAGCACTAACAGTCGTCTCATTGGTTGCCCTTTCGAAATTAAAGAGAAAAAACAAGATAATGGTTTCTAGATAGTGGAGATTAAAAATTTATCACACAACCATGAGCCATCGAGTAATATTTATGGGCATCCATTTTCTCGTCAGTTGTTGCTCAATGAATTAACAAGCGTTAAACAGATGAGTCAATCGGGAGCACCACCAAGGCAAATTTTGACCTCACTTCGACAACAGAATTCCACACTTTGAGCTATATCAAGAACAATTTACAATGCTAAAGCAAAGATTAGACGAGACAACCTTGGAGGTTGAACTTTGATTGAAGCATTGTTTGAGGAACTTGGAAAATGTGGTTTCATTTATAATTATTTGCAAAAATCAAGATGGACAACTCACACACATTTTTTTTTGCGCATCCTTTATCAATGGAACTAACCAAAAACTTTTCTAATATCTTTGTAATGGATTGCACCTACAAAACAAACCGATATAAAATGCCCTTACTTGATATTGTCGGTGTATCAAGCTTCAATAGTTCATTTTATTCTTGTTTTGTCTTCCTTGAAAGGGAAGCAGAAGAAAATTACATCTGGGTGCTCAAAATGCTTAGAAAAATTATAGGTGTTGATAAGCAACCTTCTGTCATCGTGTCTGATAGAGCTTTAGATGAACGCCATGGTTATTGTGTTTCTGACAACTATTAATATTTTGTGCATCTGACATATTAACAAGAATATCCAAGGTAAATGTAATGGGTATTTTGATACGCAAGAAGCTTGGGATACATTTATATTCTATTGGTGTGGTGTGGTGGCCTCCATAGACGAAGCTATTTTTGAGAAGTTATGGTCTGACTTGGAGATTTTTTATGAAGTGAAGAAAGATGCCATTACTTATATAAAAAAGGTTCTCTGTATATATTGTTTATTATTTTTTCATTGTTTCTCTTTACTATATTTCATTAATTAATACTTCTCCCAAAAAATATGTTATATTTTTATCAAATCTCAAAATATTCATTTTTTTTACGAACATGGCTACCTTTTAAAGAGAAGTTCGTTGCTGCATGGACTGACAAGCATTTGCATTTTGGTAATCGAGTTTCGTCAAGAGCTGAAGTGGCACATGCAAAACTAAAGAATTATTTACAGGTGTCCACAGGTGACCTTTATTAAGTGAAGAAGAACATTTGCTTAGCTATTGAGAATGAATTTCAAGATATAACAACGAAACTAGCCGCTGAAAAGATACGAGTTCCACACCAATGCAATATTCCTGCATCCAAGAACATAATACATCATGTGTCAGAGTATGCATTGAAGGAACTGATGAAGCAATATGAAAAAATCCAGCAAGGTACACCTAAAACAAATAATATGGAGCACTCCAGTAGTGTCTCTATGTGGCAATATAATATGAAATTTACAATCATAATATAACACTCGAATTGAAGGTGTTTGGAGCACTTTAGTAGTGTCTCTATATTGCAATATAGTAGGGCATTTACAACCCTAATACAAGACTCGAATTGAAGGTGTATGAAACACTCTAGTAGTGTCTCCAGATGGCAAGATAATATGATATTTACACTAGTGTCTCCAAATGGCAAGATAATAGGGCATTTACAACTCCAATACAACATTTCAATTGATGGCGTTTGGAGCACTCTAGTAGTTGTTCACACAAAAGCGTATGGTACAAAGTTTCAGTACAGCAAGCTATACCTTTTAACCTTTAATACACCTTCGGTTCAAACTGCAAGTGCACAGTCCTATCGAGTAGTATATCGTCGGGTATCGATCACATGGACGGTTCAAATCTAAACTGGACTCTACTTAAATCAGTTAAAGACTAGAAGTGAGAAATGGTTGGTTTTTGGTATTTAATTCCTAATCAGTTCAATAACAGTAATTAAATGAAAGACAGTAAATAAACTTGGTTTAAATCAATAATAAAAGACGTTTCCAGGGTTTCAGACTTATCTCAATTCTGCCTCTCAGTCCCTGACACGGACCGTGTAGTTTCCTACACGGGTTGTATCAGCTTACACGAGTCATGTACTGTTATACACGGGTCGTGTGGACTTTGAGTTAATGCACCAGTCACTGTTTCTTTATGTGGTTCCTTTGTGTAGGGTTCAACTGACCATACCTAATGTTTCTAAACCTCAATTGTCGTATGTTGGTTTATTAACTTGGTATGGAATCTGCAATATCTGCCCTCTTTGGGCTCTAAACCTCAACTGTCGTATATTGGTTCGAGTTACCAAGTTACTTGTTTGGAATACTAAAGGTAACCTCTTATCTGTCGATAAGAGAAAATGTTCACCTTCCGGCTACTAGTTGGTTTCCCCTGTCGGATCACTAATCCTACCTCATGTACTTAGTCTGGTTGAAAGATCAAATTGGACACAGTACCTTATAGATGTGGCCTCATCTAGTGATCAAACCAAATAATAATCAAACAATTCAAACTAAGCAATTAAAATCAATCACAATCAAGCAAACACAAATTTCAACGCAAAAATCCAATAACTAGATGCAAAATAAAATATTCGATTACATCTTAACCCTAGAAACTAATAAAACTACTCAAACATAGTACTAAAACAGATAACAAAGATAAAGGAATAAGAATTCATTATAAAACCCGAAGTACAAAGAAGATCCACAATAAAAACTCGCGTCCTTTGCTTCTCAACTTCGTCTCCAAGCAATAACCGTCAATGTCTAACCCTAGAATTCTCTCTACTCCAGAATACCTTTCTAGTGCAAGAAATTCCCTTTTTATAGCCTTTGGCCGACTTTCCTTCCATCAGATTTCTTTCCAAAACTCTAGATCTCTTTCCGGATTTGTTTGATACGACCCGTGTAACATCCTATACGGGTCGTGTGCCTGTGTCTCTTCTGAGGTCGAGTCAGCAGTCGTGTCTGTGGTTGAGTTGAGATTGATATGACCCGCACAAGATAGTACACGGGTCGTGCAAACACTTCTCAAATTCTAGATTCTCCTCGATTTCATTTCATTCCTGCAAAATAAGAACAAACTTGCAGCAGTACCACATTCTATGGATATTTTAATGAAATACGACCGATTAAATAATTCTAGACACAGGTTTTGGTACAAAATATAGGTCAGAAAGTAGATACGTTTGCAGGATATCAAATTGCCCAAGCTGAAATCTTGCTTGTCCTCAAGTAAAAATCCTAACTCAGGTACCAGGTAGGTCTTTGGATTAACTAAATGCAAATGAAATTCTAAATGTGAAAAATTTATGTGAGCTTGCTATTGTTAAGAACCCAGGAATCATTTTGGTCAATAACTTGGATTTCCTTGACAACTTTTGATTCACCCCACAAATTGACTAATCAGACTTCCTATTTGTGAGATGCTTTAATAGTTGTAAAGACTAATTACTCGAGTGATCAATATTCTATTTTTTTTTACTAAAGCTGAGCCCTCGTTTGTGGTGATTTTCTTTCTTTTTGCCCCCCCCCCCCAAGCTTGTAATAAGCTTAAGTTAGAAAGTTGTGGACTTTATGTGTTGATGTATGCAAAATTTCTATAGTTTTTTAAGTTTGGGAGACGAGCTCAAAGACGCCCAATAGGACTTATTGTCAGTACTCTTATGTTCTCCATCTTTTATTTCATCTTTTTTTTTGTTTTTGTTTTTCTCTTTATTTTATCGTCTTTTTTTCATTTGCATACACCATGAATACACACATCCAATGGTATTCATTCATACCAATGGATATCCCAATCTTTCTTTATTAAAAATCCCGTTTCCCTATTTTAAAGGCACATTTCAGTTTTCAAAATAGTTTTTTCGATACAGTTCAAGATTTTCATCTTTTCAGGTTCTCAAAACATCCCATCTTAAGTAGTCTGTTAATTAACCATGGGGTTAGTTCCAAATTTTCAAGGTCATCCTAATTTTTTTCAAAATTTTTTAAAGAAATCCTTAATTCAAGCAATTCACGCAAATTATTCACCTACAAATGCATGAAAAAGTAAATATGCCCTAAATGACAAAAGTAAACGAGTCCTAAATGCAAAAGTCTCCCCCCAAGCTTAGTCTGAGCATTGTCCTCAATGCTTCAAGACTAAAAAGATAGAAAAAGATATAAAACTCGGGGAAAAGAAAACCAGACACAACGCGCGTTTAGATCAACTCATTTTTCTCATTCCGTACCACTGTCGCGCCTCCTTTCTTTGGCACCACATGAACGGGACTCACCCATTTGCTATCAGAGATTGGGTAGATAATACCGGCATCAAGGAGTTTCAAAATCTCCTTTTTGACTACCTCTTTCATATTGGGGTTGAGTCGTCGCTGGTGCTCAACAGATAGCTTGTGATAATCCTCGAGTAAGATCCGATGCGAGCAGATAGATGGATGGATTCCCTTCAGGTCCTTGATTGAATATCCGATTGTGCCTTTGTGAATCTTCAGCTTTTCCAAGAGTTTAGCGGTCTAATCAGAGTTTAAACCTGCATTTACAATCACAGGACAAGACTTATCGGGGCCCAGGAACTCGTACCTGAGGTTAGATGACAGAGGCTTGAGCTCAGGAGTTGGAAGCTCTGTTTGGCTGTTGTCACTGTCCGTGTTAGATGTGTCAGACCCGTGTAGCACCCTCGTGTCAGCCTTGTCCGACTCGGCCTCTCTGTTCTGTTTCTCAGAAAGTGATGTACGGTCCGTGTGGGATCCATCCGGTCCGTGTCCTAGGTTCTCCAGATTGGCAGTTCGCGCATCTGCTGCACAAATTGACCCCAATTCGCCTGTTTCAACCTGCAACTCGGATAAGAAATCAGAATAGTACCTTAACGAATTGTTGACTTTCTCAAGAAAGTAGTCCTCGGCCAAGTCTGTCAAGCAATCTTCGATCACATCAATCCTAAAACAAGACTCAGTTGGTGATGGATACTTCATGGCGCGGTCTATCTGGAATTTCACCCTCTCCCCTCCAAAGTTCAAAGTTAGTGTTCCTTGACACATATCAATTATTGCACCTGCAGTTCTCAGAAAAGGTCGTCCCAGAATAATGGGGACTTCCTTATCTTCTTCCATTTCCATTACAATAAAATCAACAGGTACAAAGTACTTACCAACCTGAACAGGTACATCTTCCACTATGCCAAGTGGAAGTCTTACCGAGGAGTCCTCTAGCTGTAATGTCATTCGCGTAGGTCTAAAATCACCTACCCCCATTCAATCAAATATGGTGCATGGCATGAGACTCACGCTTGCTCCCAAATCGCACAGAGCCTTTTTGATCGTGGCTTTCCCTATAATGCAAGGAATAGAAAACTTACCAGGGTCATCCAGTTTGGGTGGTAGCTCACTTTGCAGGATGGCACTGCACTGCTCCGTTAATTTCACCGTCTCGTGCCCTCCCAAGATCCTCTTGTTGGATAAGATGTCTTTCAGGAACTTGGCATAGGTAGGCATTTGGACCAAAGCCTCGGTGAATGGAATGGTGATGTGCAGTTGTTTGAGAACATTGGCGAATTTAGCGAATTGCTCATTCAATTTGTTGTCAACTAGTCTCTGGGGGAAAGGAACAGGTGGCCGGTATGGTGGTGGTTTCACGGCCTCTTTCTGCTGACTGTTTGTGTCCTTCTGCACGACCCGTGTGTCAGTTGCACGGTCCGTGTGCGATGTGTTGCTTTCATGAACTGCGGGCTGTGTTGACTCTACACGGTCAGGGTTCTCAGGCTGTGGTTGTACGACCCGTGTTGAGTCTGCACGGTCCGTGTGCACAGGGGTCGCTTCATTCACAGTGGGTCGTGTAGCTTTGGTACGACCTGGATTTCCCTCCATTGGTGGGTCTGACACGGTCCGTGTAACTTCTGTACGGTCCGTGTGCTTGAAGTTTTTTGGACCCTAATGCAACCCTAATGCAACACTCCAATTGAATTTTTTTGGAGCACTCTACTAGTCCCTATAAGGTGAGATAATATGGCATTTACAACCCTAATACAACACTTGAATTGAAGGTCTATGGAGCACACTGGTAGTGTCTCCAGATGGCAAGATAATTTCAAGAAAGAGATATAATTTTAAGAAAGTAAAATATTGAAGAAGAGATATAATTTTAAGAAAGTAAAATATTGGAGATGACGATTTTATTTTCTATGATTTAAAATATCTATGAATGGAATACTAATAATTTGTACAAAGGACATATCAATGAGAGCAATAAATTTCTATTATTATGCATAGGCTATCATGGCAAATATTGAAGGATATATTCATAGTAATAAATTTTATTTAAAAAATTAATGCGGCTGGTATGAAAGGAATAAATTTGGCGTCCATCTATGTATATAAACATAGCAAATATGTGACTGCATTCTATTTTCTCACATTCGGGCTCACCATGGCTTATGCAAAAATTAATATGCAAAGTTGTATTTTTATATATTAATAGTTATTAATATATATTTTATCGGGTATTTATACGGGTATTGGGTCGGTTCGGTTATGGTTTGGATAATTAAATGAAACACATATCCTACCCATTACAGTATCGGTTCCGATTCGGATCCGAGTCGTATGTTAAATTATTAATTTTGTAACCGTACCCATAATTTAACTGTTTATATTTTTTAAACCATACCCTATCCAAATTAATATGATCCGGGTAATCGGGTAAAAGTAGCACCTCTATTCATGGTGTTTGGAGCACTCTAGTAGTGTCTATATGACAAGATAATAAGGCATTTACAACCCTAATACAACACTCGAATTGAAGGTGTTTGGAGCACACTAGTAGTGTCTCCAGATGACAAGATAATAGGGCATTTAAACCCTAATACAACACTCTAATTGAAGGTGTTTGAGGCACTAGTAGTGTCTCTATATGACAAGATAATAGGATAATTACAATCCTAATACAACACTCCAATTGAAGGTGTTTGGAGCACTCTAGTAGAGTCTCTATATGGTAATATTATAGAGTTTTTATAACCCTAATACAACACTCCAATTGAAGGTGTTTGGAGCACTCTAGTATTGTCTCCAGAGGACAAGACAATATGGCATTTAAAATCCTAATACAACACTCCAATTGAAGGTGTTTTGGGCACTCTAATATTGTCTCTATATGACAAAATAATTGGGCATTTATAACCCCAATACAACACTCACTACGAAGCTTAGGATAATGTCCATGACCAACTGTTTGCCCAATAGACAATTAAGCTCATTCAGTCGCTCTATATTGCTTGACATACGAAGCATGTGAGCATTGATAGAGTTGCTCTCAACCTTTTCAGGTTTCACAGGGACCAGTGTATTCATTTCTTTCTTGAAATGAACGTAACGAGAAAGAAGTTCCCTTAGCCATGTTCTATATTGTAAAGACTTTTGTTCATGTAATATTTTATTCAATAATAAAACTCCCACTACGAATTTTATTTAATCCCAATTCATGGTAGGACCAAGATCCCTATTTTTACTAAGGCACAAGCTAGCGGTGGCATAAAACTTGGCCGTTAGCTATCTTAGGTAAGCAACTCTTTGCTAATCACATCGTATGTGACTCTTGGTTTCATTAAAGCATCATATGTTTCAACGAATCTCTGCCCCGGGCCCAAAACTATTTTGGAAATCACCGATAAGTAACCTCACTCTATTTGATACGATATGTCGGACATATCCCTCAACTACCAAGGTAAAAGTTCCAGACGCCTACTGAGTAGGAACACGCTAACCTTCGAACAGGGCTATGAAGATGATAGAGTAGGAATGACAGATTCACTTAATTATTAGGTGGAATTTGTTGTTTATTTAAAAACATGTGAAGAGGTTAGATGGAACACATCCTTTTCACAGTGTTTATGCTTAACATTGTAAGCAGCCAGTTTATTTATGACACATAAAGAGGTCAGTTGGAAAGCCAAACGTAACCTTCTTTCACAGTGTAAAAAATATACCGACTCTAGGTACCTTCTATCTTATAGAAGTAGCTTGGTTCCCTTTTAAAATGTTAAATCTCATTTTACACATTTTATTGTGGTATCAGTAAATTCTTATTTACTTTTATGTTGTAAATCTAATTTACGTTTGTGACGTTCACGTTTATTTTTCTCAGTTCCTAATTCTTTATTTTGCAGCTTTGTATAAACTTTTTATACAGTAATTTTAAAAATAGTACGTCAATTCGGAAATGTAAAGTAATATTGTTAATGTGATAAAGTTCCTTTTGGGCTAACCATCTCGATAAGCAAAAGGGTTCCCAGGAAAGATCGGGGTCACATGGACCGCTCAGATTCAATTTTTCCTAGACAGAACCGTCTTCGACGTGCCGAGATGACAGTTCTTAGTTAGTTGCTTCATCACATTATTAGATATTCTTTACATATCCAAAAGGTTTTCGAAAAAATATTTTATCTTTCTCAGATGCAAAATCGTACCAAGAAATTTGCATCTAAGGAAGCGTACAGAAAATAAAATCCTATTTTGTCTTCCTCAGATGTGAAATCGTACCAAGAAATTCACATTTAAGGAAGTGTACAGAAAATTAAAACCTAATTTTAATTTTCTTAATCCAGAAATCGAACCAAGAAAATCGTATTTTATTCAGTTTAGTCTTTTAGTTGCAAATCTAATAATTAAACTGATATTCCATATGCAACTAAATTTGCAAAAAGGCATAATGTTTTAGAAATCAATCAGCGGGAGAGCCTTGTGCTCTGTAATTGGGTGCAGATGGATGACCCGCACTGGAGCATGTGATGTGCAGTTTCTGAAATCGGCAAAGTCCTAAGTGCGGCTGGGATGATCCGCACTGAATCTAAATGCGGACGCATTAGGCTCGGACTTTTTATGTGAACTGCTGAGATGCTGGAAATTTGGCTAAGTGAGGAGTGCAACCGCACTATCTGTGAGTGCGGGTGGATGACCCGCATTGAGAAGTATTTTATGCAGTTTTCATCTTTTCCTGCATTCTAAAGTCAAACAACCACAGTAACTTGATTCTAGATATATTCTATTCATTTTATATTCAAAGTACAAGATATTTGGAGCTATTTTATGGTAAAAACAAGATAGAATGGTTATATAATTTATGCTTATCAAATCCCCCAAGCTTGAACATTGCTTGTCCCCAAGCAACATCTAAACTTGGACTACAATTCAATCTCTAATTTAACCCCATATATCAAGTATACATTTCTCAAACTTTACATTTCTTACACTTAGGAAAAATTTGTATGATCTTGACAAAATTTAGAAATCTCAATGTAAATTTTTACAATTTTTAAGTTCAACCCTTGGCTAATTATGATTCACCCCACAATTCGATTACTCTAACTTTTATTTTCTTAAAGGCTTAGAATTCAAAAACTATGAAAATCCAAATTCGTTTAAAATGATTACGCTCTTATTTGCAAAAAATCTTTAAAAATTCCCCCAAGCTTGGATCAAGCTTAGGTTAGAAAATCATGGACTTCGTATGTTGATATTTGCAAATTTCTAATTTTTTTTCTTTTGTTTCTTTTTATTTTGTGACACTATAATTCTTTATCCTTAGGACAAAACCGGTTAGTTATAGATAGTTAATCCATACCCAACCATTTTAATTCAAAAGTGCATATGCATGCTCATGGTTCAACCCTTCCATGACACGAACTCACATGTTTAGTGCGAACTCGATCACTTTATCGGGCAAACTAGCGGAGTAAGTGTCGATGATTCATTGCTATAAGTACGTCGTGTCGCCGTAACATAAGCAAGTGGAATTTTGTATTTTCTTAAAATTTTCAATTTTGAACAATTTTCAACATTTTTGCAAAATACCATGAAAACACACATCCATAGACATTAAATCATACCTATGGATATTCCGATCTTTCTAAATTCATTTTCCGTATATAAGTCACAATTTTGAAAAGAAATTTAAATTCCTAAGTTTCCATTTTCGTAAACCTTTATTTCCACAAAGTTTTTCGTCAAATTATGGGATTATTTCCAATTATTCTAAGGGCATTCCTAAAAACTTGTTTAAAATTCGTACTAAAATTTCTAATTTCCGTCAATCACTCAAATTTATCCTAGTTTTTATTTTTGCCAACTTTTAACACGAAAATTAAACATGATTTTATACTTTATGCCTAATTAGACAATTAAGTCCAATTATGCAAGACTCTATTTTTATAATCTCGTAAAACATCTTGATAAATTTTCCATTTCAAGCATTTAAGTTCAAAATCACAAATCCTACTCAAGGTCAAGTAAAAATTCAAGGTTATAAATCCTAAAATATGTAAAATAATAAACATGCAAGCAAGATACAATTTTTTCCCATCCCCTAAGTTTAAATAAAGAAATGTCCTCAGTGCTAATAAAATAAACTAAAAAGAGAGAAGAAACATGAACTACTCTACTAGCGTAAGGTGGTGGTAGTACTGTGCAAGATCACTCGTCATCTTGATCTATGTTGTCTTGATTTTCGGCATCTTCCTCGTCTTCCTCGTTACCCTCTTGTTGAGCTGCCGCTGCCTCTTATTCGGCTTGAGCAGTTGTTGCCGCTTCGCACTGCCTTGCCAACTCTTCCTCTCTTCTTATTACAGCCCTTCTTTGGTATGGCGGTGTGGGTGGATCATCCTCATAATTAGGATTGTTGTGCATGTATTCCTTGCGGGCATAGAAATTTGCCGATGCAACCTCGGCTTCCATCTCATCCATGCGGTGCTCAAAAGCGTCCATGCGGCCATCTATGTGGATGCACAAATCGCCAATGGAGGTATTGATGGTCTGCATAAAGTCCTACATTTGTTGCATTGATGGCCCTCCTTGTGGTTGTGCAGCGGCGGCAGCCTGTTGCGGCTCGGCAGGAAGTTCAAGTGGTGGTGGCAGTTGTGGCTCAAGTGACTCATCCACTATTTTTCACGTCTCATAGTTCAATGGATCGATTCCGGTTTGGAGTGGTAGCCGGTGTCGGATTCTTACTGATCCCAAATTGATCCATGCTTCATGAATTTCATCCCACCTAATTAGTCATGCCCTTTTCAAGACATCTAGGTCAACCAAAGTGGGACCTGACACCTCATCATCTCCTGTAAGGATGTTCAAAATTCAGGCAATTTTTGTGATTATGCCCTCAATGCGCACTATCCCGCCTGATTGCTTATTTGTTGCTACCAAGTTGATATGTTTAGCCAAGTTATAGCCGAGATGTGGCATGTAATCCATCTCTCCATTGTTCCTTCGAAGAATGCTGCACACATATACCATATCGTCGAGGTTGAAGACCGAAGCGGTCTCCCCTCGGACAAAAAGAGTATGAGAGAGTACCCGTTGGAGATAGCGGAGTGTTGGGTGAAAAATATTTTTGACTCTCTGCGGGCCAAGTTCTCCATCATGGCATGTGTACAAGTGGAATTGGTGCTCATTCAAGTCATAAAAAAAGTTGAGGATCGTTCGCATACGCTCAACATTTTCGGTGGGTAGGCTGAATCCGACAATGAGTTCTGTGGTGTGCATTTCATGACGGTATCCGCCAAGGTTGAACGGCATAACCCGCAAGGCCCGGTCAAATGAGTAGGAGGAAAGGAACTCGATCGTGATTCATTTGTAAGTTGGGACCTCGTCGCATAGGAACTCCCACAAACCGAGCCGCTCGGTAAACATTTGCACCTCAGCTGTGAGTCCCAACTGCTCCAGAGTGGCTCTGGATATCCACCTAGACGGCTCGAGGGTTCGATGAAACTCAAGTATGTTTTTTCGGATCTCTTGATTAGGAGTCAATGGTGCTGCGGGTGGATATGCGAGAGGTTATCTACTGCTTTGGCCTTTGCCCCTCTCAGCCCTTGCCTTCTTTGATTTTCTTAACATCATTGCTCGTTGGAGATACCAAAATTTTGAGAAACGACGATTGAATGGCTTGTGAGAAGTGAGTTCTTCGATTTTGGAGAAGAGAAGAGAAAGAGGAGAAGGGAAAAAGGGTAGAAAAAGGAGAGGGGAAAGAGAAATAGGTAGAGGAAGAAGGTTTTCGGGTTTGGAAGAGAGAAAACCGTGATTTGGGATATGGAAACGAAAGGGCGCGAAGAAAAATGAAGGGTTCGGTTTAAAAGAGAGAGGATCTGGGTCGAGTGCGGACGCACTAATATTGAGTGCGGGTTCTCCATCCGCACAAAAAAAAATGTCTGCATTAATTCAAATTCTCCTGGGTGCGGATGCACTGGATCTAAGTGCGGGTGCTCCATCCGCACCGACAAAGATTTTTTTAAATTTATCAAATTTTTGAAATAATTAAAAACTTACCTCGGATGCTGACGCACTGGGAATATTTTTTCCTGTTTTTCGTCCTGAAAATTTCGTAGAATTAGTAAATCATAAATTTGGTTATTTAAAATTAAATTAAGTAAAAATAAAGTGCAGTAAGTAAATAAAACAATAAAAAATTGGTTGCCTCCCAACAAGCACTCAATTTCACGTTGTGAGCTCGACATGATTCGGGCTCACTATTGAGTGTGTGGGTCGTTTAGGAGAATTTTCTCCTTCTCGTTTATCGGATTCGCATAGTTGAAATGTTTGAGGTGATGTCCATTCACCTTGAATGCTCCGGTTCAATTGCTCCATGATTGAACACCTTCCTTACCTTGTACGGGTCATTCCATTTTGATCTTAATTTTCCGGGAAGAGTCGGAGTCTTGAGTTGTACAATAGAACCATGTCTCCTTCTTGAAAATCTCACTTTATGATGCATTTATCGTGCCACTTCTTCGTCTTTTTCTTGTATAGTTTGGCATTTTCATACGCATTGAGGCGTAATTCTTCCAATTCGTGTAGATCGAGAACTCTCTTCGCACCAGCATCCCTCATGTCAAAGTTTAGGTCCCTTATTGCCCAATAAGCTTTGTGCTCAAGTTCAACCGACAAATGGCATGACTTTCTATACACAAGTTTAAAAGGGGTCATACCTATGTGTGTTTTGAAGGAGGTTCGGTATGCCCAAAGAGATTCATCTAGTTGAGTGACCAATCTTTTCTTGATGTGTTGACCACCTTTTGTAATATGCTTTTAATCTCTCGATTGGATACCTCCACTTGTCCGCTTGTTTGAGGATGGTATGGTGTTGCTACTTTATGCTTGACTCCATACTTAAGTAGAAGAGCGTCGAATTGGCGGTTGATGAAATGAGAGCCGCCATCACTAATCACCACCCGGGGTAGTCCAAACCTAGGAAATATATAGTTTTCTTAAAGAGTTTTCTTACCACGGTAGAGTTGGCGGTTGGGCTAGCCACGGCTTCAACCCATTTCGAAACATAATCTATCGCTGCAAGGATGTACTTGTTATTGCAAGAACTCAAAAAGGGTCCCATGAAGTCTATCCCCCAAATATCAAATAGCTCTACTTCTAGGATTCCGTTGAGGGACATCTCATGCCTTCGAGATATGTTTCCGGTCCTTTGACATTTGTCGTACCTAAGTACATATTCGCTTGCATCTTTAAAAAGCGTGGCCCAATAAAACCCTGCTTGAAGGACCTTGGCGGCGGTTTTCCTTGTTGAAGCGTGTCCTCCATAGGCGGATTAGTGGCAATGGTGGAGAATTTGTTCAGTTTCTTCTTTAGGTACACATCTCCTATGGATTCCATCTACCCCCAATTTGAATAACAACGGTTCGTCCCAAAAATATTATTTTACATCCCATATGAATCTCTTCCGTTGTTGAAAAGTTAAGTCCGGTGGTATGATTCCGCATATATGTAGTTCATGAAATCCGCATACCATGGTGCCTCTTGATTGTTGACCGCATAAAGTTGTTCATCGATAAATGAGTCATCAATGGGCATGTCATCGTTTTGTGATTCATTGGTAATGCGTGAAAGTTGGTCCGCCACTGAATTTTTGGTTCCCTCCTTGTCCTTAATTTCTAATTCGAATTCTTGAAGTAAGAGGATCCACCGAATTAGGCGTAGTTTAGCATCTTTCTTATTTAGAAGGTATCGGATGGCCGTATGATCGGTGTACACAACCACCTTGGATCCCATTAAGTAGGGCCAGAATTTGTTGATAGCGAATGTGACGGCTAAGAACTCTTTCTCCGTGGTTGTGTAATTCATTTGCGCTTCATCTAGGACTTTGCTCGCGTAATATATCACATATGGCTTGTTGTCGATCCGTTGCCCTAGCACGGATCCAACGGTGAAGTCGCTTGCATCACACATAATTTCAAATGGCACATCCCAATTCGGTGGTCGGAGAATTGGAGATGAGATTAGCGCCTTTTTTATCCTATCAAAAGAAACAATGCAAGATTTATCAAAATTAAATTATGCATCTTTTATAGTTAGATTGGTAAGAGGTTTGCAAATTTTTGAAAAATTCTTGATAAACCGTCGATAGAACCCCGCATGCCCCAAGAAACTCCGCACATCTTTCACACAAAACATATATGACAACTTCTCTATGACTTTTACTTTCACTTTGTCGACTTCCAAGCCTTCGAAAGACACCACGTGGCCTAGAACCACCCCCGTTTGCACCATAAAGTGGCACTTCTCCCAGTTTAGCACTAGATTGACCTGCTCACATCGTTCTAAAACTTTGATTAAATTAGATAAGTAATTATCAAAACAAGTACCAAATACTAAAAGGTCATCCATGAAAACTTCCACGGAATTTTCTAATAAATCGGAGAAAATAGCCATCATGGCTCTTTGAAATGTGGCTGGGGCATTGCATAGACCAAACGGCATCCTACAGTACGTGAACATACCGTAAAGACACGTAAAAGTTATTTTTTCTTGGTCATCGGGGTGAATAGGGATTTGAAAAAAATCTGCTATACCCGTCTAGGTAGCAAAAGTGTGAATGATTAGCTAGCATCTCGAGCATTTGATCCACGAATGGTAGCGGGAAGTGGTCATTCCTTGTTGCATTGTTAATTTTTTGGTAATCGATGCACATCCTCCATCCGGTGAGCACCCTTGTAGATATCATCTTATCATCTTCGCCCTTCACCACCGTTGTGCCACCATTCTTTGGAACTATATGAACCGGGCTTACCCATTTGGAGTCAAAAGTTGGATAGATGATGCCGGCATCAAGTAGTTTGAGGATTTCCTTCTTCACCACTTTTTTTAGATTCGGATTTAGCCTTCTTTGAGCTTCAATAGTGGGTTTGTGATCATCCTCCATTAGAATCCTATGCATGCAAAGGGATGGATTGATTCCAGTTAGATCATCGATCGTGTAGCCAATTGCCTTTCGATGTAGCCTTAACTCGTGTAGAAGCTTCTCGGTTTGTTCCTTGTTGAGCTTGAAATTGATAATCACCGGATTGCCTTATCCTCCCCTAAGTATTCATAGCGAAAGCTGGGTGGCAAAGGTTTGAGCTTGACCTTCAGTGCATTAGAGTTTGATGAAACGGTGAAAATCTGGACAGGATTTTGTGAGTGTGGGTTGCTGGGCCGCACTGGGTGCTCATTGCGGACACACTGGGCTCAAGCAAATATTTCTGCAGCTTCAGGAGGCTGAGTGTGGACGCACTCATTGTCAGTGTGGGTGCGAGATCCACACTCATAAAAAATTTCAGTTTCAGGAGGATGAGTGCGGACGCACTGAATTTCAGTGCGGGTGAGAGATCCACACTCAGATAAATTTTCGTCAAATTGATTGTTTTCGAAGCCGGTTTCTTCAAGGACTTGGTCCAGTTGCTCATTCACCATCTCTTCCTCCATTTAGGTAGCTATAATGGAATCTAAAATATCTAATTTACAAATAGAATCGTTATCATTTGAAGGATATTTGATGGCATTAAACATATAAAAATTTACCTTTTTGCCCCCTATGTTAAAGGATATCTTTCCTTCTTTGAGAGGGGTATGAGTATCCTCTTCCATCTCAACAACCACAAAATCTACCGGGACGAAGAACTTCCCAATCATGACAATTATATATTCCGCTATACCCTCAGGGTACCGTACCCTCTTATCGGCTAATTGTAATGACATTCTTGTGCGTTTTAAATCAACAAGATTTAGCCTTTGGTAAATGGTCTTTGGCATAAGACTTATGCTAGTACCTAAAAGACATAGGCACCTCTCAAATTTGGTATCACCTATTACACATGGAATCACAAAACTCTCCGGATCCTTCAGTTTTAGAGGTAGCTTGTTTAAGAACAGAGCGCTACACTCCTCATTGAGGGATACCGTGCCTACTTCCTTAATTGTTCTTTTGTTGGATAAAATATCTTTTAAATTTTTTGCATAAGAGGGCATGTGAGTAATTGCTTCGGTAAAAGGGATGGTGATATTCAATTTCTTGAGGTGTTCTATGAATTTAGCATATTGTTGGTCGAGTTTATTCTTTACTAACCTCTGAGGGAATGATATAAACCTTTGTAGAATGACATACTTTGGAGTTTCAATTGGTTTTACCCTGGTCGGGATAGAGTTACCCGGTTCTTAAGGTTGATCCGATGCCGGTATGTTTGCATTGAGAGAGGCCGGAGATGGTTGTGTCTCCTTTGTTGGTTGTTCCTGCTCATCTATGCTCGGCATCTTTGGTCCTTCGTATCCCGTGCCACTCCTCAAAGTTATATCCTTTGCTTGTTCCCTCGGATTGATGTCGGGCTTGCCCGGAAGTGTCCCTTGTTGGCGAGAGGATAAGGATGCTTGTTGTGATATTTGTGTCTCTAGCATCTTTATCTTGGTTTCTAAGAATTCGAACCAATTGTTCAAGTTTCTCAAGGAATCCGAAATGTCAGAGTTGTTTGACTTGAACTCGTTGGTGATATTTCTCAAGGAATCCGAAACATCGGTGTTGGTGTTTCTTTGTTTGTTTATGAAGTCGCTTTGTTGAATCATAATATCTTCCAATATCTTTTGCATTTTATTATTTTGAAAAGAATCTTGGTATGAGTTTTGGTTTGACATATTTTGGAATTGGTTGGAATTACCATGGTATTGATTGGAGTTGTCATTTTCGGTCTTCCATTTGAAGTTCGGATTGTTCCACCTTGTGTTAGGGTTATAAGAATTCGAATTGAAATTATCATTTTGCCTAACCTTGTTATAGATCAGGTCAATCCTCTTATCACCTTGATTATAGAACATGGCGTTCACTTGCTCAACCTCCTTTCCTTCTTGAAGGACGTGACAATCAATGGTGATATGAGTCATGTCTCCACATATACCGCATGGAGCCTTCTTAGTCACTGATTTGATATTTTACATTTGTGTCATTTGATGTTGTAAGGCCTCCATTTGTGCTCTCAAGGCGGTAACCTCATCGACTTTCATGGCTCCCGGTGTGTTGTAGGCTCATCCACCTATCTCGGCTGTCCACTCCCTTTGGTTGATCGCCATATCTTTAATCATTGCCATGGCTTGTTCCGGATTCATTCGTGACATGTTTCCCCCTGCAGCTGAATTTAAATGAGTTTTAGTAGCTGTAGTGCAACCTCCATAAAAGAATTGAAAAAACAACCACATGTCAAGGCCATGGTTAGGGCACAAGTGTTGGAGCTCCACCCATCGGTCCCATGCCTCGGTTAGAGATTCCCCCTCGGCTTGCTTGAATGTCGTGATCTTCATCCGAAAATGTTGGGTCTTGGATGGAGGGAAGTATTTTTCTAAGAATAGCTTCTCCATGTCATCCCATGTATTGATGTTGTTCCGGTTGACTGTTCTTAGCCACGTTCTTGCATTATCTCGAAGGGATAAATGGAAGCATTTGAGCTTGAGGTTGTCTCGCTCATCTCCTTCTTGAGCGAAAGTGCCGCAGTGCTCTTCAAAAACTGCCAAGTGGGCGTGTGGATCTTCGTTTAGTGCTCCCCCGAATTGACTTTGGCCAAGTAGGTGGATGAGAGAGAGCTTAATGTCTCGTGGATTTTGGCCATGAGGTATGAAGCCGAAGCGGTGGCCTTATTGTGTCTGTTACGAGGTGGGGATAATCCTCGTACTCGGGTGTTATTACTTCCGTGTTGTGATTGTTTGTCATGGACGGATGGTTCGTCGTGGTTGGATTAGTTTTCCATTCTTAAACGTTGTTGTTGTTCTTCTTCTATAATTGTGGGAAAAAGAGTTCTTTCTATGCTCATAGAATGCTTCAAAAAGAACCAAGATTAGTTTTCAAACAAAAAGTAAAAGAAAATCTGAAATCTATTTAAAAAGTAAAAACTTAGTATTTAACCGATATTCCCCGGCAACAGCGCCAAAAACTTGTTGATCCAAAAATATATAGTACAAAGTTTCAATACAGCAAGCTGTACCTTTTAACTTTAAATACACTTTCAGTTCAGATTGCAAGTGCACAATCCTACCGCGTAGTATATTATCGGGTATCGATCCACAGGGAATATATGGACAATTACTAGGTTTAGACTTTATTAATTAATTTTAGAAAATAATAAAAATAAAAAGAAGTAAGTGCAACAAAATAGCATGGGGGGTTTGTTTAAGTAATCCTAAATTGGGTTCAATACCCGAGAATAAGGAATTGTAAACAATAGATGTAAATAAAATAAAGAAAGTAAAGATTGGTTTGCTTTCAAGTTAAGAAGATCTAGGGGTATTCGGTCTACAATCCCTTGTTAATTCTATCTATTCGGTATTTGTTTAAATTCATATATGATTTAATAAGGTTTCTAACCTAATATGTTATTAAGGGTCACTTTCGTGAATTAATAACGTGCCTAAGCAATTCGGACTTCACAGTTACATCCTTCATCGTAGCTACCTAGACCATAAGCTCTTGTTAGTCTCTCCTCTCCTCAAATATAGGTACTTCATAGTTACGTCCTTCATACCAATATCCGATTCAATTTGAGATGTCCTAATAAGGGTATGATTTCACAGTTACGTCCTTCACCAAGTTCCTAACCCTAATTTATGTAGTTCTGGTTTGATTTCGCAGTTGGTTAGACCTTAATCAAAACCTAAGGTATTTGTGTTCATAATTGGTACTCTCCTCTCGTCCTAACTTCTTTGGTTCTTTCGAATCCAAAGCGGAACTACATCGATTTTAAGTACTAATTATGTAGTTAACACAAATTATAAATCTCAGAAATTAGCATCAAATTCCATAAAACAATCATAATAAAAACAAATAATTGAATAAGATTTTGCACTGTAATTGGGTGCGGATGGATGACCCGCACTGGAGCATGTGATGTGCAGTTTCTGAAATCGGCGAAGTCCTGAGTGCGGCTGGGATGATCCGCACTGAATCTGAATGCGGACGCATTATGCTCGGACTTTTTATGTGAACTGCTGAGATGTTGGAAATTTGGCTAAGTGAGAAGTATTTTCTGTTATTTTCATCTTTTGCTGCATTCTAAAGTCAAACAACCACAGTAACTTGATTCTAGGTATATTTTATTCACTTTATATTCAAAGTACAAGATATTTGGAGCTATTTTATGATAAAAACAAGATATAATAGTTATATAATTTATGCTTATCAAGGATCGATGGGCAGAGCTCCAACGCTTGTGCCCTAACCATGGCCTTGACATGTGGTTGCCTTTTCAATTCTTTTATGGAGGGTTGCACTATAACTACTAAAACTCATTTAAATTCAGCTGCAGGGGAAAACATGTCATGAATGGATCCAGAACAAGCCATGACAATGATTGAGGTTATGGTGATCAACTAAAGAGAGTGGACAGTCGAGCGAGGAGGACGAACCTACAACACGCCGGGAGCCATAAAAGTCGATGAAGTCACCGCCTTGAGAGCACAAATGGAGGCCTTACAACATCAAATAGCATAAATGCAAAATGTCAAATTTGTGACGAAGAAGGCTCCATGCGGCCTATGTGGAGAGGCGACTCATATCACTGTCGATTGCCAAGTCTTTATGGAAGGAGATGATGTTGAGCAAGTGAACGCCATGTTCTATAATCAAGGTTAAGCAAAATGATAATTTCAATTGAAATTCTTATAACCCTAACACAAGATGGAACCATCTGAATTTCAAATGGAAGACCAAAAATGACAATTCCAATCAATACCAAAATCGTTCCAATCAAAACTCGTACCAAGGTCCTTCTGAAAGCAACAACCTAGAAAAGATGATGCAAGAAATGATGATCCAACAAAGCGACTTTATAAACTGACAAATCAACACCAACACCGATGTTTCGAAGTCCTTGAGGAACTTGAACAATAGATTTGAGTTCTTAGAAACTAAGACAAAGATGCTAGAGACTCAAATAGCACAACAAGCATCCTCATCCTCTCGCCAACAAGGCACACTCCCGAGCAAGCTCGACATCAACCCGAGGGAGTAAGCAAAAACTATAACTTTGAGGAGCGGCACAGGATACGAAGGACCAAAGATGTCGAGCATAGAAGAGCAGGAACAACCACCTCCGGCCTCTCTCAATGCAAACATATCGGCGTCGGATCAATCTCAAGAACCGGGTAACTTTATCCCGGCCTGGTAAAATCTATTGAAACTCCTAAGTATGTCACACCACATAGGTTTATACCTTTTCCTCAAAGGTTGGTAAAGAATAAACTTGACCAACAATATACTAAATTCGTAGAACACCTCAAGAAATTGAATATCATCATCACTTTTACCGAAGTAATTACTCACATGCCCTGTTATGCAAATTTTTTGAAAGACATTCTATCCAACAAAAGAACAATTGAGGAAGTAGGCACGGTATCCCTTAATGAGGAGTGTAGCGCTCTCTTCTTAAACAAGCTACCTCCAAAACTGAAGGATCCGGGGAGTTTTGCAATTCCATGTGTAATAGGTGATACAAAATTTGAGAGGTGCCTATGTAATTTGGGTGCTAGCGTGAGCCTTATGCCAAAGACCATTTACCAAAGGCTAAATCTTGTTGATTTGAAACCCACAAGAATGTCATTACAATTAGCCGATAAGAGGGTACGGTACCCCGAAGGTATAGCGAAAGATGTAATTGTCATGATTGGTAAGTTCTTTATCCCGGTAGATTTTGTGGTTGTTGAAATAGAAGAGGATACTCATACCCTTCTCCTATTGGGGCGTGATTTTCTCACCACTGCTGGAGCAAACATAGATGTCAAAGAAGGAAAGATATCATTTGACATCGGGGGCGAAAAGGTAAATTTTTATATGTTTGATACCATCAAATATCCTTCAAATGATAACGATTCTATTTGTAGATTGGATGTTTTAGATTCCATTGTAGCTACCCAAATGGAGGAATAGATGGTGAATGAGCAACTGGACCAAGACCTAGAAGAATCCGGCTCAGAAAACAATCAATTTACAAAAATTTCCATGAGTGCGGATCTCTCACCCGCACTGAAATTCAGTGCGTCCGCACTTAACCTCATGAAGCTACAGAAACAATTGCTCGAGCCCAGTGCGTCCGTACTGAGAATCCAGTGCGGCCGATCCACCCGCACTCGCCAAATTCTGTGCAGATTTTCAACGTTTCAACAAATTTCAATGCACCGAAGGTCGAGCTCAAACTTTTGTCACCAGCCTTCGCTATAAATACTTGGGGGGAGGACAAGACATATCCTGTGATTGTCAATTCTGAGCTCAACAAGGAACAAACCGATAAGCTTTTACACGAGTTAAGGCTATATCGGAAGGCAATTGGTTACACAATCGATGATCTAACCGGAATCAGTCCATCCCTTTATATGCATAGGATTCTAATAAAGGATGACCAAAAACCCACTGTTGAAGCTCAAAGAAGGGTCAATCTGAATCTAAAAGAAGTGGTGAAGAAGAAAATCCTCAAACTACTTGATTCTGGCATCGTCTACCCAATTTTTGACTCCAAATGGGTAAGCCCAGTTCATGTAGTTCCAAAAAAGGGTGGCACAACGGTGGGAAGGGCGAAGATGATAAGATGATAACCACAAGGGTGGACACCGGATGGAGGATGTGAATCGATTACCGAAAACTTAACAATACAACAAGAAAGGACCACTTGCCGCTACCATTCGTGGATCAAATGCTCGAGAGGCTAGCTAATCATTCACACTTTTGCTACCTAGAAAGATGCATAATTTAATTTTAATAAATCATGCATTGTTGCTTTTGATAGGATAAAGAAGGCGCCAATCTCAGCCCCAATTCTCCGACCACCAAATTGGGTTGTGCCATTTGAGATTATGTGTAATGCAAACGACTTTGCTGTCGGAGCCGTGCTAGGAAAAAGGATCGACAATAAACCACATGTGATATATTACGTGAGCAAAGTCCTCGATGAGGCGCAAATGAATTACACAACCACAGAGAAAGAGTTCTTAGTCGTCATATTCGCTATCAACAAATTTTGGCCCTACTTAGTGGGATCCAAGGTGGTTGTGTACACCGATCATGCGGCCATCCAATACCTTCTTCACAAGAAAGACGCCAAATCACGCTTAATTCTGTGGATCCTCGTACTTCAAGAATTTGACTTAGAAATCAAGGACAAGAAGGGAACCGAAAATTCAGTGGCGGACCACCTTTCACGTATTTCCAATGAATCACAAAATGATGACATGCCCATTGATGACTCCTTCATCGACGAACAACTCTATGCGGTCAATAATCAAGAGACACCGTGATATGTAGATTTCGTAAACTACATAGCATGCAGAATCATACCCCCGGACCTAACTTGGCACAACGAAAAAAATTATTATCGGATGTTAAAGATTATTATTAAGACGAACAATTGTTATTTAAGTTTGGGATAGATGGTATCCATAGGCGATGTGTACCTCAAGAGGAATACGAGCAAATTCTCAATTGTTGCCACTTATCCGCCTATGAAGGACACGCTTCAGCAAACAAAACTACCGCAAAAGTTTTCCAAGCCGGTTTCTTTTGGCCCACGCTTTTTCAAGATGCAAAGGAATATGTGCTTAGGTACAATAAATGTTAAAGAACCGGGAATATATCACAAAGACATGAGATGCCCCTCAACGTAATCCTAGAAGTGGAGTTATTTGATGTTTGGGGGATCGACTTAATGGGTCCCTTTTCGAGTTCTTGCAACAATAAATACATCCTTGTAGCGATGAATTATGTATCGAAATGGGTTGAAGCCGTGGCTAGCCCAACCGCTGACTCCGTTGTGGTAAGAAAACTTTTAAATATGATAATATTTTCTAGGTATGAAGTACCCCGAGTAGTGATTAGTGATGGCGGCTCTCATTTCATCAATCGCCAATTCGATAATCTTTTGTTCAAATACGAAGTCAAGCACAAAGTCGCCACACCATACCATCCATAAACAAGTGGGCAAGTGGAGGTATCGAATCGCGAGATAAAAAGCATACTACAAAAGGTAGTGAACACATCAAGAAAAGATTGGTCTCTCAAACTTGATGAAGCACTTTGGGCGTACTGGATGGCCTATAAAACTCCGATAGGTATGTCTCATTTTAAACTTGTTTATGGTAAACCTTGTCATTTACCGGTTGAGTTAGAATATAAGGCATATTGGGCCATCAAAAGTTTAAATATGGATATGAAAAAGGCCAGTGAAAAGAGAGTCCTTGACCTACACGAACTAGAAGAAATACGCCTCAATGCGTATGAAAATGCAAAACTGTACAAGGAGAAAACTAAGCGTTGGCATGATAAGTGCCTTGTAAAGCGTGAGTTTCGAGAGAGGGATGATGTGCTATTGTTCAATTCCCGCCTTTGCTTCTTTCTCGAAAAGTTAAAATCAAGATGAGATGGCCTATTCAAGGTAAAGAACGTATTTTACCATGGAGCAGTAGAGATTTGGAAGGAAGAAACCGGAGCATTCAAGGTGAACGGACACCGCCTCAAACATTTCAACCATGCGATTTCGATAGGCGAGAGGGAGAGCTTTTGCCTAAGTGACCCACACAATCAATAGTGAACCCGAATCACGACGTGAAATTGAGCACTTCTTGGGAGACAACCCAAGCTTTTTATTGTTTTTATTTACTTACTGCACTTTATTTTTACTTAATTTAATTTTAAAATAGCCAAATTTATGATTTACCAACTCTAAGAAATTTTCAGGACGAAAAAAAAGAAGAGAAAAATAGTCCCAGTGCGTCCGCACTGGCACACAGTGTCCACATTCGATGTAAGTTTTTTATTTTTTGGAAAATTGAGAATTTATAAAAGAACTTTGTCGGTGCCGATGAGGCACCCGCACTGAAATCCAGTGCGTCCGCAGTCAAGAGAATTTGAATTAATACAGACAATTTTCGGTGCGGATGGAGCACCCGCACATCCAGTCAGTGCGTCCACACTACCATCTCTTTTAAACACCGCTCCCTTCGTTTTTCTTCGCACCCTTTCATTTTCATATCTCCAAATCACGGTTTTCTCTCTTCCAAACCCAAAAACCTTCTTCCTCTATATATTTCTCCTTCTCCTCTCCCTTTTTTATCATTTTTCTCTTCTCCAAAAACGAAGAACTCGCTTCTCACAAGCCGTTCAAGTTCTGTTTCTCAAAAACTCAGATTTCTTCGTGTTTTCTCGAAATCATTATTTAGTAGTTAGATCTGTTGAAATGGTATAAAAAAATGGTGAAATCGACCAAAAATTGTGAAATCGACCAAAAATTGTGAAATCGGTTCAAATCACCTCTGAGTGCGGGCCAGACCACTTGCACTTCCAATCACAATGCGTCCGCACTCTTTCATTAAACCTCATTAAACGGTCAAGTCCCCAGTGCGGATAGGCCATCCGCACTAAGAGTCAGTGCGGCCGTATTAGGCTCAGAAAAATCCCCAAACTACCCAGATTTTGTCCAAGTACCTAGTGTGGATAATCCACCCGCACTGCCAGTCAGTGCATCTGCACTATACTTGGGAAAATGCTTATTGCAACCAGTTTTGACCTGAGAGCAGCCAGACCACCAGCACTCAATCACAATGCGTCCGCACTCAGCCAAATTTCACTAAAATTTTCCTAAATTCTAAATTTTCCTATTTTGTAATTGTAGTAAACATGCATAGAAAGTCAAAGAGGTCAAGGCCTGGGAAGGAAAAGGGTCAAAGCAGTAACCAAGCGCCTCAGTATCCACCTGTCTTGCCCTTAAGCGATGATCAAGAGATCCGAAGACAACTTCTGGAGTACCAACGTACTCTCGAACCATCCCGATGGATTTGCACCCACACTCTCCATACGTTGGGACTCTACCACACAGTGCAGATGCTTATCGAGCGATTAGGGCTGTGGGGAACTTCTTATGTGAAGAAGTCGATACATACCGAAACATCATCATCAAATTCCTTTCTTTCTATGAATTCGATCGAGCCTCAAGAACCATGCACTTCAACCTTGGAGGATACTCTCATCAGTTGCATACCACCGACCTTATGGTGGGTCTCGGGCTACAGAGAATGTCGAACTCATGTGCATTACTCTCCTCTTCTACTCTGACATGAGTGAGCACCAATTCCGCGTCCTCACTTGCCATGACGGTCAACTCGGCCCTCAAAGGGTCAAGAATGTCCTCCACCTAGTAATCCGCTATCTCCAAAGGGTAATTTCTCACACTCTTTTTGCCCGAGGGGAGACCGCTTCGGTCTTTAACTTCGGAGATATGACTTATGTATACACCCAAATAATGGAGAAATAGGGTACATGCCACACCTCGGGTACCACCTTGCTAAGCATATCAAGAATGTGGCTCATAACCGGCAGACGGGTGATATAGTTCGCATTGGAGGCATCATCACGAAGATTGCCCGGTACTTGCAAATTTTGACAGGAGATGATATTGTGTCGGGCTACACATTGGTGGATATTCTCGGGTTAGAAAGGGCAAGACTCATCAAATTCAATGACATCGAAGAGGCATGGATTAATTTAGGACCCTCGAATAACATCCTACATCGGTTGCCTCTTCAAACTGATCTTGACCCTATGAACTACAACACGTGGAAGATAGTGGATGAGCCAGTTGAGCCACAGCAACCACCGCCACTGCCTGTTGTACCTGAACAAATACATGCTGCCGCCGTATAACCACAAGGAGGCCCAACAAACCAACAAATTTGGGATTTCATGCAACTCATGTAAGCCTCCATCACCACCATGTCGGACAACATGAACAACATGCGCATCCACATAGATGGCCGATTTGACACAATTGAACACCGTATGGATGAGGTGGAAGCCAAGTCAGTCGCCGCTCATCACTATGCCCGCATTGGGGTCACGAGAAACAACCCAGACTATGAGGATGATCCACCAACACCTTTGTATCAAAGAAGGGCCGCGACAAGGCAAGAGCTAGAGTTGGCTAGGCAGCGCGAAGCGGCAGCAGCTGCTTAAGCCGACCAAGAAGCAACCACAACTCAACAAGGGAACGAGGATGATGAGGAAGACGAAGACGATGCTGAGAATCGAGACAACATGGATCAAGATGACGAGTGATCTTGCACAGCACTACCGTCACCTTTCGCTAATAGAGTAGCTCATGTTTCTTCTCTCTTTTTAGTTTTTTTTTTAAGCAATGAGGACACTGCTATATTTAAACTTGGGATGGGAAGAAATTGTATCTTTGCATGCATATTTTTTTTTTTTCAAATTTTAGGATTTATAACCTTGGATTTTTACTTGACCTTGAATAGGATTTGTGATTTTGAACTTAAATACTTGAAATTGCAAATTTGTCAAGATATTTTATGAGGTTATAAAAATAGATTCTTGCATAATTGGACTTAATTGTTTAATTAGGCATAAAGTATAAAATCATGTTTAATTTTTGTGTTAAAAGTTGGCAAAAACAAAAACTTTTGATAAATTTGAGTGATTGTCGAGAAATTAGAAACTTTTATTCGAATTTTTAACAAGTTTTTAGGAATGCCCTTATAATAATTAGAAATATCCCCATATTTTGGTGAAAATCTTTGTGGAAATAAAGGTTTACGAAAATAAAAACTTAGGGATTTAAATTTCTTTTCAAAATTGCGACTTATATACGAAAAATGAATTTAGAAAGATCGAGATATTCATAGGTATGATTTAATGTCTATAAATGTGTGTTTTCATGGTATTTTTGCAAAATTGTTGAAAATGATTCAAAATTGAAAATTTTAAGAAAATAAGATTCACTTTGCTTATGTTACGGCGATATGACGTACTTATAGTAATGAATCATTGACACTTTGCTCCGCTAGTTTGCCCGATAAAGTGACCGGTTTCGCACTAAACATGTGAGTTCGTGTCATGGAAGGGTTGAACCATGAAAATGCAAATGCACTTTTGAATTAAAACGGTTGTGTATGGATTAGCTACCTATAACTAACCGGTTTTGTCCTAAGGATAAAGATTTATAGTGTCATAAAATAAAAGCAACAAAAATAAAATTAAATTTTGCAAATATCAACACACGAAGTTCACGACTTTCTAACCTAAGCTTGATCTATGCTTGGGGGGTTTTTTTTAAAAATTCCACAAATAAGAATGCATTTTCAGTAACAAATTTTGATTTCCGTAGTTTTCGAATTCTAAGTCTTTAAGGAAATAAAAGTTAGTGTAAGCAAATTGTGGGGTGAAGCATGATTAACTAAGGGTTGAACTTTAGATATGTAGAAAATTTACATTGAAGTTTTTAAAATTTTAGCAAGATCATACAAATTTTTCGATGGAGAAATGCATACTTGATATATGGTTAAATTATAGATTGAATTGTAGTCCAAGTTTAGATGTTTCTTGGGGACAAGCAATGTTCAAGCTTGTGGAAATTTGATAAGCGTAAATTATATAACAATTCTATCTTATTTTTATCATAAAATAGCTCCAAATATCTTGTATTTTGAATATAAAGTGAATAGAATACACCTAAAATCAAGTTACTGCGGTTGTTTGACTTTAAAATACAGGAAAAGATGAAAACTAAAGAAAATACCCTTCAGTGCGGACGCACTCACCATCAGTGCGGGTCAGCGACTCGCACTCAACACTTGGACGAATTTTCAGCACCTCAGCACAACTCAGAAAAAGTCCGAGCATAATGCATCCGCACTCATCTCCAGTACGGGTTATCCATCCGCACTCAATACTTAAGCCGATTTCAGAAACTTCAGAACAGCACAGGAAATTCTCCAGTGCGGGTCAGTCACCTGCACTCTAACTCAGTGCGGACGCACTAAGGTAATTTCATAGGAAATTCTGCTAGGTTAAAAAAATAATGTTGATCCAATGCGGGTCAGCCACCCGCACTTTAACTGAGTGCGGACACACTGGATCCGCAGAAAGCCACAATTACACGGTTTCAACACAGTTTCTATTTTTAGCGATTCATGGACATGTTTTAAGAGCTAAATTTAGACATGACTGTCTGGAAAACGTGCCAAAGATAGCACCCACTAACTCCACTTTCTAGCATCTAAATTGGACATGATCTCTAGCTATAAAAGGGAGGTTCATTTTCCATTGAGGGGATCATCTCTCATCTTACTTCTCATCTCTTAACCTCCCTTGGTGCATGTCCATCTCCATAAACTATAGCGATAAATCGGCAGAATTTTTTGAAGTCCCTGAAGCTTTCAAAGGAAAGAGAAGGAGAATATTCAACCAAGACTTAGGCATATTTGAGGTTTGAGACTTCATAAAGGGTGTAACTACTTCCTTGTTTTATTTCTTTTTATTATTGTCAAATTTTGTAATGGATCTCTCCAAGATAATAGGGTATTTACAACCCTAATATAACACTCCAATTCATGATGTTTGGAGCACTCTAGTAGTGTATCTATATGGCAAGATAATACGACATTTACAATCCTAATACAACACTAGAATTGAAGGTTTGTGGAGCACTCTGGTAGTGTCTCCAGATGGCAAGATAATAGGGTTTTTACAACCCTAATACAACACTCCAATTGATGGTATTAGGAGTACTCTTGTAGTGGCTCTATATGGCAAGATAATAGAGTATTAATGACCCTGATACAACTCTCAAATTGAAGGTGTTTGCAGCACTCTAGTAGTGTCTCCAGATGGCAAGATAATAGGGCATTTACAACCCTAATACAACACTCCAATTGAAAGTGTTTGGAGTAATCTCGTAGTATCTCCAGATTGCAAGATAATAGCCAATTTTCAACCCTAATGCAACACTCCAATTGAAGTTTTTTGGAGCACTCTACTAGTCCCTATAAGGTGAGATAATATGACATTTACAACCCTAATACAACACTTGAATTGAAGGTCTGTGGAGCACACTAGTAGTGTCTCCAGATGGCAAGATAATAGGGCTTTTACAACCCTAATACAACACTCCAATTGATGGTGTTTGGAGTACTCTTGTAGTGGCTCTATATGGCAAAATAGAGTATTTATGACCCTAATACAACACTCAAATTGAAGGTGTTTGCAGCACTCTAGTAGTGTCTCCAGATGGTAAGATAATAGGGAATTTACAACCCTAATACAACACTCCAATTGAAGGTGTTTGGAGCAATCTAGTAGTATCTCCAGAAGACAGGATAATAGCCAATTTTCAACCCTGATACAACAGTCCAATTGAAGTTTTTTGGAGCCTCTACTAGTCCCTATAAGGGGAGATAATATGGTATTTACAACCCTACTACAACACTTGAATTGAAGGTCTATGGAGCACACTGGTAGTGTCTCCAGATGGCAAGATAATAGGGTTTTTACAACCCTAATACAACACTCCAATTGATGGTGTTTGGAGTACTCTTGTAGTATCTCCAGATGGTATGATAATAGGCAAATTACAACCCGAATACAACACTCCAATTGAAGGTGTTTGGAGCACTCAAGTAGTCCCTATAAGCCGAGATAATATAGCATTTACAATCCTAATACAACACTCGAATTGAAGGTCTATGGAGCACTTTAGTAGTGTCTACAGATGGCCAGATAATTGAGCATTTACATCCTTAATACAACACTCATATTGATGGTGTTTGTAATACTCTAGTAGTGTCTCCAAATAACGAGAAAATAGGACATTTACAACCCTAATAAATACTCCAATTGATGTTGCTTGTCGAACTCTTGTAGTTTCTTCATATGGCAAGATAATAGGTCATTTACAACCCTAATACAACAATCCAATTGATGGTGTTTGGGGCACTCGAGTAGTTTCCATGTATGGCAAGATAATAGGGCATTTGCAACCGTAATACAACAGTCGAATTGAAGGTGTTTGGAGCACTCTAGTAGTGTCTCTAGATGACAATATAATAGGGAATTTACAACCCTAATATAACACTCCAATTGATGGTGTTTGGAGCACTCTATTAGTGTATCCAGATGACAAGATAATACTGCATTTACAACCCTAATACAACACTCCAATTGAAGGTGTTTGGAGCCATCTAGTAGTATCTCCAGATGGTAAGATAATAGGCAAATTATAACCCTACTACGACACTCCAATTGAAGGTGGTTGGAGCACTCTAGTAGTCCCTATTAGGCGAGATAATAGAGCATTTATAATCCTAATACAACACTCGAATTGAAGGTCTATCGAGCACGTTAGTAGTGTCTACACATGGCAAGATAATTGGGCATTTACATCCTTAATACAACACTCATATTGATGGCATTCAGAGCACTCTAGTAGTGTCTCTATATGGCAAGATAATAAGGCATTTACAATCCAAAAACAACACTGGAATTGAAGGTTTTTGGAGCACTCTAGTAGTGTCCAGATGGCAAGATAATAAGGCATTTATAACCCTAATACAACACTAAATTGAAGGTGTTTGGGCACTATAGTTGTGTCTTCATATTGCAAGATAATAAGGAATTTACAACCCTACTACAACAATACATTTGAATGTGTTTGGAGCACTCTTGTAGTATCTCTATATGGCAAGATAATAGGGCATTTACAGCCCTAATACAACACTCCAATTGATGGTGTTTGGGGCACTCTAGTAGTGTCTCTATATGGCAATATAATAGAGCATTTACAACCCTAATAAAACATTCCAATGGAAGGTGTTTGGAGCACTCTAGTCGTGTCTCTAGATGAAAATATAATAGGGAATTTACAACTCTAATATAACACTCCAATTGATAGGGTTTGGAGCACTCTAGTAGTGTCTCCAGATGGCTCGATAATAGGGCATTTACAACCGTAATATAACACTCCAATTGATTGTGTTTGAAGCACTCTAGTAGTGACATTATATGGCATGATAATATGGCATTTACAACCCAAATACAACACTCCAATTGATTGTGTTTGTAGCATCTAGAAACCTAATGCAACACTCCTCCAATTGAAGTTGTTTGGAGCACTCTAGTAGTGTCTCTATATGGCAAGACAATAGAGCATTTACAACCCTAATATAATAGTCCTATTGATGGTGTTTGGGGCACTCTAGTAGTGTACCTATATGGCAAGATAATTCGGCATTTACCGCCCTAATACAACACTCCAATTGATGGTGCTTGTAGCACTCTAGTAGTCTGTCCAAATAGCAAGATGATCAGGCCTTTACAACCCTAATGCTACACTCCAATTAAAGGTTTTTTGAGCACTCTAGTAGTGTGTCAAAATAGCAACATAATAGGACATTTACAACCCTAATACCACACTCGAATTGAAGGTGCTTCGATTACTCTAGTAGTTTCTCTATATGGCAATATTGTAGGGATCTTACAACCCTAATATAACACTCCAATTGAAGTTGCTCGAAGCACTATTGTTGTTTCTCTATATGGCAAGATAATATGCATTTACAACACTAATACAATAATCCAATTGATGGTGTTTGGAGCACTCTAGTAGTGTCTCAAGATGGCAAGATAATAGGGCATTTACAACCCTAATATGGTGTTTGGAGAACTACAATAGTGTCTCTACATGGCAAGATAATAGGGCATTTAAAACCGTAATACAACACTCGAATTGAAGGTGTCTGGTGCACTCTAGTAGTGTCTCCAGATAGCAAGAAAATAGGGTATTTACAACCCTAATATAAAACACCAATGGATGGTGTTTGGAGCAATCTAGTAGTTTCTCCAGATGGCAAGATAAGGGCCTTTACAAACCTAATACAACACTCCAATTGAAAGTGTTTGGAGCCATCTAGTAGTATCTCCAGATTGCAAGATAATAGGCAAATTACAACTCTAATACAACACTCCAATTTAAGGTGTTTGGAGCACTCTAGTAGTCCCTATAAGGCGAGATAATAGAGCATTTACAATCCTAATACAACACTCGAATTGAAGGTCTATGGAGCACTTTAGTAGTGTCTACAGATGGCAAGATAATTGGGCATTTACGTCCTTAATACAACACTCCTATTGATGGTGTTGGGAGCACTCTAGAAGTGTCTCTGTATGGCAAGATAATATGGCATTTACAATCCTAAAACAACACTTGAATTGAAGGTTTTTTGAGCACTCTAGTAGTGTCTCCATGTGGCAAGATAATAAGGCATTTATAACCCTAATACAACACTAAATTGAAGGTGTTTGGGGCACTATAGTACTGTCTCTATATGTGAAGATAATTGGGTATTTACCACCCTAATAAACCACTCCAATTTTAGGCGTTTGGAGGACGCTATTAGTGTCCCCATATGTCGAGATAATAGGACATTTACAGCCCTAATAAAACACTTCAATTGATGGTGTTTGGGGCACTCTAGTAGTGTCTCTCTAAGACAATATAATAGAGCATTTACAACCCTAATAAAACACTCCAATGGAAGGTGTTTGGAGCACTCCAGTAGTGTCCCTATATGGGCATTTACAACCAAATACAACACTCGAATTGAAGGTGTTTGGAGCACTCTAGTAGTGTCTCCAGATGGCTCGATAATAGGGCATTTACAACCCTAATATAACACTCCAATTGATGGTGTTTGAAGCACTCTAGTAGTGTCTTTATATGGCATGATAATATGGCATTTACAACCCAAATACAACACTCCTATTGATTGTGTTTGTAGCACTCTTGTAGTATCTTCAAATAGTAAGATGATCGGGCATTTAGAAACCTAATGCAACATTCCAATTGAAGTTGTTTGGAGCACTCTAGTAGTGTCTCTATATGGCAAGACAATAGGGCATTTACAACCCTAATACAACAGTCCTATTGATGGTGTTTGGGGCACTCTAGTAGTGTACCTATATGGCAAGATAATTGGGTATTTACAGCTATAATACAACACTCCAATTGATAGTGCTTGTAGACCTCTAGTAGTGTGTGCAAATAGCAAGATGATCAGGCCTTTACAACCCTAATGCAACACGCCAATTAAAGGTGTTTGGAGCACTCTAGTAGTGTGTCAAAATAGCAATATAATTGGACATTTACAACCCTAATACCACACTCGAATTGAAGGTGCTTCGATCACTCTAGTAGTGTCTCTATATGGCAATATTGTAGGGCATTTACAACTATAATACAACACCCAAATTGAAGGTGTTTCGAGCACTCTAGTAGTGTCTCTAGATGACAAGATACAGATTTTACAACCCTAATACAACACTCCAATTGAAGTTGCTCGGAGCACTATTTTAGTTTCTCTATATGGCTAGATAATATGGCATTTACAACTCTAATACAACAATTCAATTGATGGTGTTTGGTGCACTCTAGTAGTTTCTCAAGATGGCAAGATTATAGGGTATTTACAACCCTAATATAACACTCCAATTTATGGTGTTTGGAGAACTATAGTAGTGTCTCTATATGGCAAGATAATAGGGCATTTACAACCGTAATACAACATTCGAGTTGAAGGTGTTTGGAGCACTCTAGTAGTGTCTCTATATGTCAAGACAATAGAGCATTTACAACCCTAATACAACAGTCCTATTGATGGTGTTTGGGGGCACTCTAGTAGTGTACCTATATGGCAAGCTAATTGGGTATTTACAACCCTAATACAACACTCCAATTGATGGTGCTTGTACCACTCTAGTAGTGTGTCCAAATAGCAAGACGATCGGTCCTTTACAACCCTAACGCAACACTCCAATTAAAGGTGTTTGGAGCACTCTAGTAGTGTGTCAAAATAGCAAGATAATAAGACATTTACAACCCAAATACCACACTCGAATTGAAGGTGCTTCGATCACTCAAGTAGTGTCTCTATATGGCAATATTGTAAGGCATTTACAACTATAATACAACACCCAAATTGAAGGTGTTTCGAGCACTCTAGTAGTGTCTCTAGATGACAAGATAATAGGGATTTTACAACCCAAATACAACACTCCAATTGAAGTTGCTTGGAGCACTATTGTAGTTTCTCTATATGGCAAGATAATATGGCATTTACAACTCTAATACAACAATCCAATTGATGGTGTTTGGAGCACTCTTGTAGTGCCTCAAGATGGCAAGATGATAGGGCATTTATAACCCTAATATAACACTCCAATTTATGGTGTTTGGAGAACTATGGTAGTGTCTCTATATTGCACGATAATAGGGCATTTACAACCGTAATACAACACTCGAATTGTAGGTGTTTGGAGCACCCAGGTAGTGTCTCCAGATAACAAGAAAATAAGGTATTTACAACCCTAATATAAAACACCAATTGATGTTGTTTGGAGCAATCTAGTAGTGTCACCAGATGGCAAGGTAACTAGGGCATTTACAACCCTAATACAACACTGCAATTGAGGGTGTTTGGAGCCATCTAGTAGTACCTCCAAATGAGAAGATAATACGCAATTTACAACCCTAATACAACACTCCAATTGAAGGTGTTTGGAGCACTCTAGTAGTCCCAATAAGGCGAGATAATAGGGCATTTACAATCCTAATACAACACTCAAATTGAAGGTCTATGGAGCACTTTAGTAGTGTCTACATATGGCAAGATAATTGGGCATTTACATCCTTAATACAACACTCCTATTGATGGCGTTCGGAGAACTCTAGTAGTGTCTCTGTTTGGCAAGATAATAAGGCAATTATAATCGTAAAACAACACTTGAATTGAAGGTTTTTGGAGCACACTAGTAGCGTCTCCAGATGGCAAGATAATAAGGCATTTATAACCCTAATACAACACTAAATTGAAGGTGCTTGGGGAACTATAGTACAGTCTCCATATGTCAAGATAATTGAGTATTTACCACCCTCATACACCACTAAAATTTTAGGTGTTTGGAGCACTCTAGTAGTGTCCCCATATGGCGAGATAATAGGGCATTTACAGCCCTAACACAACACTCGAATGAAAGGTGGCTGGAGCACTCTACTAGTCCCTATAAGGCGAGATAATAGGGCATTTACAACCCTAATACAGCACTCCAATTGAAGGTGTTTGGAGCACTCTAGTAGTGTCTCTATATGGCAAGATAATAGGGCATTTACCACCCTAATACAACTCTCAAATTGAAGGTGTTTGCAACACTCTAGTAGTTTCTCTAGATGTCATGATAATAGGGCATTTACAACCTTAATACAACACTCCAATTGATGGTGTTTACAACCCTTATATGGCAAGATAATAGGGCATTTACAACCCTAATACAACACTCCAATTGAGGGTGTTTGGAGGACACCAATACTGTCTCCAGATGGCAAGATAATAGGGCATATACAACCCTCATACAGCACTCCAATTGAAGGTATGTGGGGCACTCTAGTAGTGTCTCTAGATGACAATATAATAGGGAATTTACAACCCTAATATAACACTCCAATTGATGGGGTTTGGAACACTCTAGTATTGTCTCCATATAACAAAATAATAGGGCATTTACAAACCTAATACAACACTCCAATTGAAGGTGTTTGGAGCACACCAGTACTGTCTCCATATTGCAATATAATAGGGCATTTACGACCCTAATACAGCACTCCAATTGAAGGTGTTTGGAGCACTCTAGTAGTGTCTCCAGATGACAAGATAATAAGGTATTTATAACCCTAATACAACACTCCAATTCATGGTGTTTGGAGCACTCCAGTAGTGTATCTATATGGCAAGATAATAGGGCATTTACCACCCTAATACAACAATTCAATTGATGATATTTGGTGCACTCTAGTAGTGTCTCAAGATGGCAAGATAATAGGGTATGTACAACCCTAATATAACACTCCAATTTATGTTGTTTGGAGAACTATAGTAGTGTCTCTATATGGCCAGATAATAGGTCATTTACAACCGCAATACAACATTCGAGTTGAAGGTGTTTGGAGTACTCTTGTAGTGGCTCTATATGGCAAGATAATAGAGTGTTTATGACCCTAATACAACACTCAAATTGAAGGTGTTTGCAGCACTCTAGTAGTGTCTCCAGATGGCAAGATAATAGGGCATTTACAACCCTAATACAATACTCCAATTGATGGTGTTTGGAGCACTCTTGTAGTGTCCTTATATGGCAAGATAATAGGGCATTTCCAACCTTAATACAACACACCAATTGAAGGTGTTTGTAGCACTCCAGTAGTGTCTCCAAATAGATGGATGATAGGACATTTACAACTCTAATAAATACACCAATTGATGTTTCTTGTGGAACTCTTGTAGTGTCTTTATATGGCAAGATAAAAGGGCATTTACAACCCTAATTCAACAGTCCAATTGATGGTGTCTGGGGCACTCTAGTAGTGTCCCTGTTTGGCAAGATAATAGGGCATTTACAATCGTAATACAACACTCGATTTGAAGATTTTTGGAGCACTCTAATAATGTCACTAGATGACAATATAATAGGGAATTTTCAACCCTAATAAATACTCCAATTGTTGCTGCTTGTGGAACTCTTGTACTGTCTTTATATGGCTAGATAATAGGTCATTTACAACCCTAATACAACAGTCCAATTGATGGTGTCTGGGGCACTCTAGTAGTGTTCCTGTTTGGCAAGATAATAGGGCATTTACAATCGTATTACAACACTTGAATTCAAGGTGTTTGGAGCACTCTAGTAGTGTCTCTAGATGACAATATAATAGGGAATTTACAACCCTAATATAACACTCCAATTGATGTGGTTTGGAGCACTCTAGTAGTGTCTCCATATAACAAGATAATAGGGCATTTACAACCCTAATACAACACTCCAATTGAAGGTGGTTGGAGCAGACCAGTACTGTCTCCAGATTGCAATATAATAGGGCATTTACAACCTTAATACAGCACTCCAATTGAAGGTGTTTGGAGCACTCTAGTAGTGTCTCCGGATGACAAGATAATAGGGTATTTATAACCCTAATACAACACTCCAATTCATGGTGTTTGTAGCACTCCTGTAGTGTATCTATTTGGCAAGATAATAGGGCATTTACCACCCTAATACAACACTCCAATTAAAGGTCTGTGGATCACTCTGGTAGTGTCTCGAGATGGCAAGTTAATAGGGATCTTACAACCCTAATACAACACTCCAATTGATGGTGTTTGGAGTACTCTTGTAGTGGCTCTATATGGCAAGATAATAGAGTATTTATGACCCTAATACAACACTCAAATTGAAGGTGTTTGCAGTACTCTAGTAGTGTCTCCAGATGGCAAGATAATAGGGCATTTACAACCCTAATACAACACTCCAATTGATGGTGTTTGGAGCACTCTTGTAGTGTCCTTATATGGCAAGATAATAGGGCATTTACAATCTTAATACAACACACCAATTGAAGGTGTTTGTAGCACTCTAGTAGTGTCTCCAAATAGATGGATGATAAGACATTTACAACACTAATAAATACTCCAATTGATGTTGCTTGTGGAACTCTTGTATTGTCTTTATATGGCAAGATAATAGGGCATTTACAACCCTAATTCAACAGTCCAATTGATGGTGTCTGGGGCACTCTAGTAGTGTCCCTATTTGGCAAGATAATAGGGCATTTACAATCGTAATACAACACTCGATTTGAAGGTGTTTGGAGCACTCTAATAATGTCTCTAGATGACAATATAATAGGGAATTTACAACCCTAATACAACACACCAATAAAAGGTGTTTGTAGCGCTCTAGTAGTGTCTCCAAATAGCGGGATGATAGGACATTTTCAATCCTAATAAATACTCCAATTGATGTTGCTTGTGGAACTCTTGTAGTGTCTTTATATGGCCAGATAATAGGGAATTTACAACCCTATTACAACAGTCCAATTGATGGTGTCTGGGGCACTCTAGTAGTGTTCCTGTTTGGCAAGATAATAGGGCATTTACAATCGTATTACAACACTTGAATTCAAGGTGTTTGGAGCACTCTAGTAGTGTCTCTAGATGACAATATAATAGGGAATTTACAACCCTAATATAACACTCCAATTGATGTGGTTTGGAGCACTCTAGTAGTGTCTCCATATAACAAGATAATAGGGCATTTACAACCCTAATACAACACTCCAATAGAAGGTGGTTGGAGCAGACCAGTACTGTCTCCAGATTGCAATATAATAGGGCATTTACAACCTTAATACAGCACTCCAATTGAAGGTGTTTGGAGCACTCTAGTAGTGTCTCCGGATGACAAGATAATAGGGTATTTATAACCCTAATACAACTCTCCAATTCATGGTGTTTGTAGCACTCCTGTAGTGTATCTATATGGCAAGATAATAGGGCATTTACCACCCTAATACAACACTCCAATTAAAGGTCTGTGGAGCACTCTAGTAGTGTCTCGAGATGGAAAGTTAATAGGGCTCTTACAACCCTAATACAATACTCCAATTGATGGTGTTTAGAGTACTCTTGTAGTGGCTCTATATGGCAAGATAATTGAGTATTTATGACCCTAATACAACACTCCAATTGAAGGTCTTTGGAGCACACCAGTACTGTCTCCAGATGGCAAGATGATAGGGATTTTGCAACAATAATACAGCATTCCAATTGAAGGTATGTGGGGCACTCTAGTAGTGTCTCCAGATAGCAAGGTAATAGGGTATTTACAACCCTAATATAACACTCCAATTCATGGTGTTTGGAGCACTCTAGTAGTGTATCTATATGGAAAAATAATAAGGCATTTACAACACTAATACAACACTTGAATTGCAGGTCTGTGGAGCACTCTGGTAGTGTCTCCAGATGGTAAGATAATAGGGATTTTACAACCCTAATACAACCCTAATATAACCCTCGAATTGATGGTGTTTAGAGTACTCTTGTAGTGGCTCAATATGGCAGGATAATAGAGTATTTATGACCCTAATACAACACTCAAATTGAAGGTGTTTGCAGCAATCTAGTAGTGTCTCCAGATGGCAAGATAATAGGGCATTTACAACCCTAATACAACACACCAATTGAAGGTGTTTGGAGCAATCTAGTAGTATCTCCAGATGGCAGGATAATAGCCAATTTTCAACCCTAATACAACACTCCAATTGAAGTGTCCCTGTATGCAAGATAATAGGGCATTTACAACCGTAATATAACGCTCGAATTGAAGCTGTTTGGAGCACTCTAACTGTGTCTCTAGATGACAATATAATAGGGAATTTAAAACCCTAATATAACACTCCAATTGATGGTGTTTGGAGCACTCGAGTAGTGTCTCCAAATGACAAGATAATTGGGCATTTACAACCCTAATACAACACTCAAATTGAAGGTGTTTGGAGTACACCAGTATTGTCTCCAGATGGCAAGAAAATAGGGCTTTTACAACCCTAATACAGCACTCCAATTGAAGGTATATGGGGCACTCTAGTTGTATCTCCAGATGTCAAGATAATTGGGTATTTACAACCCTAATATAACACTCCAATTCATGGTGTTTGGAGCACTCTAGTAGTGTATCTATAAGGCAAGATAATAGGGCATTTACAACCCAAATACAACAGTCCAATTGATGGTGTTTGGGGCACTCTAGTAGTGTCCCTGTATGGTAAGATAATAGGGCATTTACAACCGTAATACAACACTTGAATTGAAGGTGTTTGGAGCACTCTAGTTGTGTCTCTAGATGACAATATAATAGGGAATTTACAACCGTAATACAATACTCGAATTGAAGGTGTTTGGAGCACTCTAGGAGTGTCTCTAGATGACAATATAATAGGGAATTTACAACCCTAATACAACACTCCAATTGATGGTGTTTGGAGCACTCTAGAAGTGTCTCCAGATGGGAAGATAATAGGGCATTTACAACCCTAATACAACACACCAATAAAAGGTGTTTGTAGCACCCTAGTAGTGTCACCAAATAGCGGGATGATAGGACATTTACAACCCTAATAAATACTCCAATTGATGTTTCTTGTGGAACTCTTGTAGTGTCTTTATATGGCAAGATAATAGGGAATTTACAACCCTATTACAGCACTCCAATTGAAGTTTTTGGAGCACTCTACTAGTCCCAATAAGGCGAGATAATAGGGCATTTACAATCGTAATACAGCACTCCAATTGAAGTTGTTTGGAGCACTCTAGTAGTGTCTCCCGATTAAAAGATAATAGGGTATTTACAACCCAAATATAACACTCCAATTCATGGTGTTTGGTGCACTCAAGTAGTGGCTCTATATGGCAAGATAATAGAGTATTTAAGACCCTAATACAACACTTAAATTGAAGGTGTTTGCAGCACTCTAGTAGTGTATCCAGAGGTCAAGATAATATGACATTTACAACCTTAATACAAGACTCCAATTGATGGTGTTTGGAGCACTCTTGTAGTGTCCATATATGGTAAGATAATAGGGCATTTACAACCTAATACAACACACCAATTGAAGGTGTTTGTTTGTGGCACTCTAGTAGTGTCTCCAAATAGCGGGATGATAGGACATTTACAACCCTAATACTCCTATTGTTGTTGCTTGTGGAACTTTTGTACTGTCTTTATATGGCTAGATAATAGGTCATTTACAACCCTAATACAACAGTCCAATTGATGGTGTCTGGGGCACTCTAGTAGTGTTCCTGTTTGGCAAGATAATAGGGCATTTACAATCGTAATACAACACTCGAATT